>JAKSZP010001560.1:0-128990 GCA_022478985.1 Massospora cicadina
CCATAGGGCATGACAGATTCAAGAAGATGAAAGAGCATCTGAAACAATTTTACTACTGGGAATCAATGCATTTTGACATCCAAGAAATGCTAGAAAGCTGTGCAGAGTGCCAAGGTGAAAAACCGTTCCAAAATGAACATCTTACCAGCTTGTTTGGCCCAACTTTGCCCGGCACACTATATCTAATGATGTTGTTGGCCTACTTCCAACAAGAAATAAGAAGGCCAAGCACATAATCATAGCCATCGACCACTTGACTAAATGGGTCGAGGCCAAGGCCATTCAGGAAGCTAAACTGGCAACCACCGCAAGTTCATCCTTGAAAACATCATCCACAAGCATGGATGTCCACAGGTTGTTCTGACCAATAATTGAACCAACTTTACCACCAATGTCCTTTCTAAGCTCAACCAGCTAATGGGAGTACGAGGTGTGCTTTCTGCCCCCTTTCATCCCAAAACTAATGGGACTGTTGAGTGTGCAAACGGGATGTTGGTGAACATTATCCAAAAATTAACCTCAGCCAAACCATCCAAATAAAGTACTTATCTAAGATTGGCAGTCTTCGCATACAATATCTCCTATCATTCATCAACCAGGATGTCTCCATTTCAAGTATTATATGGAAGATACCTGGCCCTACCAATGCTGCTATATTTGGCCCTAGATGATCCTGGAAAAACGCTAATCCTCAGTATTTTGAGAAGCTTGCGGATGCTTTAATTAAACTATAAGCTCAAGAATAGGACAACAGTTTGCCTAGAAAAAGGCCAAAAATCAAAAGGACTTAGAGAATCGCTACACACTGGCCAAATTCAAAGTAAATGAAGATGTTCTATTTTTGTAACACCCATGGATTTGGCGATTAAAAAAAGTTATATTGCATCTTGGCTGGGCCATTCAAAGTGATTAAGAAAACACCTAAGTTCATATACACAATCAAGGATATTAGGACCAGCCATACATGCAACTGAGTCCATGAAAAATCATAAGAAGGATTAATAAACGGGATGATTAAAAAAAAAATTTAAAAAATAACAAAAGCAACAAAAACACAAAACAAAAAACAAAAACAAAAAATATTTATATAATAGTTTTATTCTAATTAATACTTTAGTTCAAACATGAGGTAGTAGAAGATCCAATTTCAGATTTGACAGGCATTTGGGCCAAAATTAATAGAAAGAGGATCATACTTTAGAGTCATCGGACATTCAGGCTGAAGTTACCAAATAGAAAACCCAACTCCATGCTCATTGGGCATTCAGGCCAATGATAATAGACCAACATAGGCTAATCAGGAATCTTAGGGCTTATGTTCAAGTCAAAAGGGGGAAATATCATAATATGGTGGTTGACTCAAAAATAAACCTTTGACAACCATTAGATCAGACCAATACCCTTTCAACGCTTGATCTAACACCTACACTCTACCCAAAAACCTATTGCAATTATATAATTTGGGCTGAATATTTCAATGTCAATTTGATCAAGTATTTTATCAATGCGCTCAGTCCTAATATGCTTTCATATTATGGCCCATTTTTAAGCATCAAATCTAGACAATTGGCCCCGATTATCAGGAACACAATCAACAAACTTGTATACAAAATTGTTTGGGACCAACCAGAAGTTAACATCTAAAAATCTCATGGACCATCAGATGAACGAAAAATGTAAATTAATTTTCTGCCCTAGGGCAAAATTTGTATGTTGGTCTTCATAGTTGGCATAATAGCAATTGCACATGGACCTCCCAAAAGGGAGTACCTAATGCTATTGAGGGAAAGGCTGCTGACTTCCCAATTAGGGGTACATCATCTACTTTAATTGAGGCAAGAATTTCACAGAAGGTGTATTTTGTCAGCAGTATGACAAAACTCAAATCAAGAAGGTCTTAGGACAATTTTTCAAACTTTTATCACAATCTTTGTACCTAAAATCCTAATTTTTAGATTTTTTTTGCACCAATAAACCTAGGTTAAGGTTTCAGTCATATCAGTTCAAGGGACAAGCTGAGGTGTGAAATATCTGTTGAAATTTTTACTTGAATGTTGCCAGGAGATGCCCTAGAGGTATAAATACCGGTGCCTGGCCTAATGACTAGACATCAAACAAATACTTATAATAAAAGTTATATTTATTTCATCTCTTTTCTGATTTTCTCATCGAATCCTTTCTTTGGAGAAAGTGTCAACAAGATGGACACGCCTAATTCTCAGCTTGTATATCTATCTGCCTTGGAAATAGTTCCTGAAAACAAAAGTAAAATTATGCCCAAACTCAGCAGGAAGAGTTGGATGATTATAATAGGCCTAGTGAGCTTTTGAATGGTCTTACTGTAAGCCACAGGCACTATCAAGTATCAATCTATGGTACTTTGTCAAAATAAACGTGCAGTATATTAATAAACAAGCAAGAAAGCCTCAGATTTTCACACAGGGGATGAACATTACCAATTTCTTAGAGAGCTTACAAATAAGAGAAACTTTATTTAATGAACTGTAATGCTAAAGCAAGCGTATAAAAAATAACGTAAATAAAATCAACAAGATGGGAGAACGGAGAATAACTTATCCAGCTATGGCAGAAAATGAGAGAAGATTGGGGCTTGGCTTTGGTGTTGTCTTCCTCAACCCAAAGCATAGCTCAGGCTAAGTTGGAGAGCAAGGGAGCAGGGAATCGCCAGTATGTGGTTCAATTTACCAATGAAGGGAATAACACAAGGATTGCCAGTGGCAAAAAGGCTGCTGTTATAGTATACAAAGCTTCTTTGGCTTTAATGTAGACTTTAAGGAGTGTCAGAAATTTTAGATGATAATCAATTCATTACCTATTCCCGAATCAAGCCCTGATAATCCAACTCAAAAGCCCTCATGATCAAAACCCATTCATGAAAGCACCAATGAGAATTTTAAAACAGATAAATCCTGTGCATGAGAATCGATAAAGATGCCTTCTATAATTGCATCTCTGCTACTCAAACCTCAAGTGGAGCAACTCCCACCGTTGAAGCCATGAGGACAATGCAGAACAATGAGTGAGTCAACCAGGTAGTTGATGCAGAAGGCTGTGTAAGATCCTGATCATATGGGACCAAGGAGGTCCCCTTAGGCACCACGTCCCCACACATTCTATATTTTATTACATTTTTTACTCATTAAAAGAGTTTATTTCGCCCCATCTTTTTGTCTTCATTGGCCTCTACACTAGTTTAAAATATTTTAATTTTGATTTTAATTTTTGCTACATTTCATAGAATTTTTATACTGAGATAAGTGGTGCTCACTACAGAGGGCTCTGAGCTGTCCAAGTAAAAATATTTACAAAAAAATGGAAAATAATAGCAATCAAGAACACCAAACTGGTGATCATTCAAGGAAGTTTATCTTGATAGATTAACACCTCTCAATGTGAAGTACCTCTCATATTTCTGAAAGCTAAGAGTTTTGGGCCACCTTTCAATTCACCTTACCACCTGTTGACCATAATCACTATCAGCTCTAATATGAGAACTGCAACGAGATTATTCAACTACTACTGAATGGCATCTACTCAATGGGAGGCCGCTTTAGTCACTCCTGCACCACTTCAGTGCCTTCCACAATGAAAGATTTATATATCTTGGCCCTACTACCCTCAGGAGAATTGGCTTTGGGTACTGAATGCTATTTCTAAAGCTTGTCCATCTAGCCTTGCACCACATCCTAGAAATAGTCAGGTTGCATCGCCATAAAGTCTCATGACAATTAGGTCTTACTCAAACCCTACATTCAAATATTTCAATTTCTATAGTATGATCTCCTCCTTCATTCATGACAGTTGGGGTTTATTTCTATTTAAAGAACTGAGCAACTTTATCTAGGGAAAAGTTTAGCATCGACCTCAAGGGTAGAGTCCCTCAGTAAGTTCAATTTTATTTTGGATTCATATTTATGTAATGGTACGAGACTGCTGCCAGAGTATTTTGATAGCCTGAGTAAGTAAGTTCAAGCAAATTAATGGATTATCAATCAAACAGCAACATGAACTAATTGGGACATAATAATTCTTAAAATATGACTTACTGACTGATGAGAATGTCTTCAAGTGAACGTGGATGTGGATTAACTTGGACAAAGTGATTTCTGAGCTATGATGAATTAACCAATGAGAACACGTGGCAAATGAATGGTTATATGAAGAATATATTCTAAAACATTAATTAATTTAAGAGAAAATTTACCAAGGAAATCTATAGTACTAAATTAATGGTCTAGGTTGACGAGGCTAAAACATCACAATTTACTGATAGTTTTAAATATGAACACTTTTTGGGAGGAGTTGGTCTGCTTCACATGAATCGTGGTCCCCTTATCTGGATAACTCTCTAAGTTCATATTTATTAACATAAGAGTGATACAGCTAAAATCATCCTCACATGTTTAGACTATGAAATTAATGATGCATGTCTGCATCAATGCACCGCTGTGCCGCTAAGCAAGTAAATTGTGGTTCCATATATCTTAATTTCTTTGTTATATGAAATCAGTTTATTAAGATTGTTACCTCTAATTTTACCTGACAACCCTATTAATAAGGTTAGTTATTTCAATAAAAACCTCTTCTACTTTATCTTATATTCTTTCTGGGGTGTAACAACCCTGACTAGTTTTTATTTATATTGGAAACGTTCCCCCAGGGTATAGGCACCTCTGAATATATAAGTTTGCAGTAATAGCTTGCCAAGCCCCATGTACACCTTTCTGATGGATAAAACCTTTGATAGAGTACTAATATAACTTGGGCATTAATTGGCGCAGACCTTCTAGTAATTGAGGTATTGGATGAGAACCACCCCAGATAAACTTGAGATCAGTTATAGCCTGCTGGGATGCCCTGTCCAACGTAATAAGGTGATTGTTGGATCACTCAGGTTGATATGGACAGATGGGTTGAGAGTGCCAGCTCTGGGTGCTAATGTAAGTGTTGTTTGATCAGTGGTGAAGTTGCTCTAGAGGAAGCCACAGTTGAGGGTTTGCGCTGCTTATAAACTTGCAGAAAAGGAAAGTGGGCCTGCTAGTGCTGCTGTACATAGGGAAAGCAGTCTTAAATATGTTATACTGGATCATAGATGATATAGAACATTTGAAAAATGTAAATTTTCCAACGATTAGGAAGCCATTGTCAATAACCGTCAGCTAATCAAAGAGACTTATAATCAACTCACAGTGTTAGATAATGGAATTTCAGGTTGTCCAAAGGAAAAGCTTCATAAAAATGTGAAGCTCCTTGAGGCTGACTGGAACCAATGCCTCAACCATATTGAAGACACCGCTCGGATTCTCCAGAAAGCACTACCAGGAGTTAGTACCCATGGCATCGCCTCTGGTTTAGGGCCTGAAGGTCCCAAAGGTCCTCATGGTCCACAGGATCTTCCAGTTCTGTGGTGCTTACTCCTTGCAATCCCAACAATAATTGAAAACAAGGATTTCTAAGGGCATTTGCTGTCTTATGGAATCTAGTATACAAGGTGTCTCAAGGGTGCAAGCTCCAGTTGATGGGGTTCCTCTTGGGATTAGAGTCACAATTGAGGCCTTGTTGAATGAGATGGATAATTTCAGCACATACATCAAGCTCACCAATAGTTGCATCACCCAACTTGAACAAACCTTTCGCAGTTTTAGATCTCTTAATTAAAATTGAGAGTCACTGCTCCTCCAACGTAGCAAAAATGCAACCGCTGAAGGATCAGGCTTTCCTTAAAGCCTCAATTACCTTCTAACCCAAAAATTGTGATGAAACTCAAGTAAATCTGGAAGGAGTAAGACGACAATTGAATCAACAGGCCCCTCACAACTATATAATGACTGAGATTTCCAAGCCTTAACCTGTTCCTGGAAATAATACTTATTCCACCCCTCTTGTGACTAATTTCAAGCTTACTTTAAAGGAGAAATTCACCCCAGTTCAGAAAATTATAGTTTCCTTTTTTTAGAAGCTTATGAAATCTCGATGAAGAAGGCCACTGACCGTCAGAAGGTGAAGCTTATCAACTCCCGTCTAAATTAAACATCCTGAGACATTATGAATCCTCATTTAAAGGAATGCTACACCTGGGAACAATTCCATACTTTCTAATCCAGGAATTTAAAGACTAAACCCTTAATCAGAAGCAGGCGTTCATAGACATTTTTTGAACAAAGAAGAAAGACCTTTGTAATTTGCCATCCAATTTTATGTTCAAGCACAATCTTTGATAACCACTAATCATATTTTTTTGGAAGACACCATAATAGCAGTCAACTCCACATTAGGATCTTATTTTGAGGTCCAGATGCACATGCACAGCCATAAGAACAGCTTCACCCAAATCCAAGAAATTAATAAAGACTTAATGAAATTATTGCATCTACATACATAGCAAGTCCTTTGCATCCAACTCCTCCATCTGTTCTTAGATTCATGTTGTCATGAATAAGAAGAATCCCAGACATCGATGCTCCTACTGCAATAGATTCCTTCATAGCGCCATGACCTGTTGGAAGAGACTCAATGAGTAGTCAGGATTTGAAGTCACCATGAAGGATGTGGCTCTTCATGCTGACATCACTATAATACCTCATGAATATTTAGCGACATCTTATGAGCCTTGTATCTATATCCAGAAGAAGATAAGTTGATACCCGTTGATGTAAAGAACATTATACAGCTTGCTCTACTTCTGATGAGTTATCTATGCTCCTCGCTCTACCCACATTTTGGGATCTTAGTTACCTATGGTGCCATTAAAGTCCATAATATTCCTGTCCACGCCATTGTCAACAGTGATTCCCTTCATGAATGGTATTTTAATTAGAAAATAAAGTGAAGCACATCAAAAAAGCTCCAGACTTGCCACATTACATGGAATATGGCACGGCTGGGCCACAGAGCACTCAGTCCATTAGGGCCTATTCCTCTCTACTCATTCGCATTGCAAAGCTTTCTGTGAATACACCAGCTATTGCATTAGACAATCCAAGTTATGATAATCTCATTTAGACTTAATTTCTCTGGGATTTTTTTAGCCATTATGCACTATAATGAAGGTTTTTATCCTGCTGAGGCACCAGTTCTTTATAGCTTTTGAAACCTCCCACAACGCCAAAGTGGAAGTAAAATCTCAGGCATGCCTGTTTGAGAGCAAAAGCTGTATCAATTAGTTTGAGTATCATTTAAGGGTCTCTTGAGTAAAGATACCTCCTCCTACAGTAGATGGCTAGGATGGCATGACTATTCTTTTAGACAAAAATTATACCGCCAAAGTTCCAGGTCATTGTTGACACTTGTGCTCATATCAATATTTCCTCAGGACAATTTCTGGAGTTATGAGGCAAAGATAACCCATCTGTCAAGGCCCTGACCTGTCTGGAATATTTGAAACCCAGCCTATGCTGGAACTATATCAGTCCTTATGGTTAATCTCACTGACAATCCTATGATAGTGGGGCTAATACTCCTGCCGCTTATGTTCATCTCCTTCCTGTAGAGGCCATAAAGATGGTAATATCTTTAGAAGTCTAAACTTTTTTGGGTTTGAAAATACCCCATCAGTATCTCAAGTTTACACCGCTATTGGGTATGAGAACACTAGTGAACAACAGAAACAAGTTAAGAAATTACTGGAAGAATACTCGGACCTCTTCTCCACCTCTACCTACGATTTTAGGAAAATAAATGGCATTTTGCATCACATATAGGATGGGGGCTTACCACCCATTCACTCTCTTCCCTACTGTAAAAATAAAATAAAAGATGCTCAGATGGTTGATCAGCTTAAGCAAAGACTTGAAACTGGACTATTGCTACCTTTAAGTACCCCTTGAGTTTTTCCTGTCTTTTTGGAAGAAAGATGGCAGTCATCATGTGGTGAGTGGAAAATTACCATCTAAACTCAATTACAAATAAGATCAGTTATCCCTTTCCCTAGAGCAACAACTCTCTCAACTTTCTTGCTGGGTCCCGATATTCTTCTGTTATGAATCTTGCTAGTGGAAACTGTTAATGTGAGCTAGTCCCTTAGGATTGGTCTAAATGTGCGTTAATAGCCAATGAGGGATTATTTAAGCCAGCGAGGATGCCCCAGAGCCTTTTCAAAGTGCCCGCCACCTTTCAACTCGTCATTGACATGATCCTAGGGGACTTAAAGCTATCTATGTCCACATGTACCTCATGATAAAACTGCCTTCTAAAAAACCTTTAATGGCTATGTGGAACACCGAGAAGTCTTTAAAAGACTTTAGAAGCTTCAATAGAGCTTAAGCCTTTAGTTCTCAATCTTCCAATCACAAATGGAATTCCTCAGACACAAGGTATTAAAACATTGTATTCAGCCCATCCCAGATAGAATTGCTTCAATTAAGAATAAGTCGCTCCCTCATAAACTTAGATATATTCATATATTCCATAGCAAGGTTGGTTTTTATTGTCAGTTCATCTCTTAGTTTGCCTTTGAGTTAAACCCCTAGTATACTTTTTACAAAAAATTCACCATTCAAGTGGTGACCTGAACATAAACAGGTGTTTAATATGTTGTGAATCGCCCTTTGTACTTAACCTATTCCTAGTTTATCCACAATTTGACAAATCCTTTATTCTATTCATTGACATTTGATGTCGCTGTTGGGGCCGTCATGCTATAACAATGAACATCAGGATAATCACCTGGTGGTTTACTCTAACAAGACCATTAGTAATTCTGAACAGATTTATAACTTACTGAGCATGGGCGCCTAACTGTTTTATTAATGATCAAAAGTTTCTGGCCCTACCTATATGGAACATATTGCGCTGTCATCACTGACCATTCTTCACTCCAATGGTTGCGGCAGATGAGAATCTGGATAGCTGGCTAGTAATATGCGCCCTAAGGCTACAGAGCTACAATTTTACTAACTTCCATCACAAAGTATTGTTTCATCAGGATAATAATAGTTTTTAAAGGATGCATTACTAGCCACATTGACCCCCAAAGAAGACTGACTGTACAATATATTTGGCCAGCCTGAGAGAGGGGGTTAGAGATTACTGTAATTAAGATGTTAAATATAAGATGACTTAATGACTCTAATCAAAAATAGAATGCTACATAAAAAACTAATAAATAATGGCTCTTTCGTATCCATCATTCTTAATGAACATGTTAATCTTAAAGAACATATGGCCTTTGGACATGGAGCAGTTTAAAAGACCCACAAATGGTTATAATCAATGATATTGAGATCAGATGGTTGAGACCATCCAGGGGGTTCCAGAGGCTTGTATGACTTATTGATCACAGGATTGGGCTATGCCGCAGTACAACATTCATTCATGTCTCTAACATCCTTTAATGGCATGTTGTAAAATTGGCAGTATGTGAGAAATACACTGAAGGGTTTTGGCACAGGGTTCGACCCACTGAGCAGCTAAGATAAATGATGTGAGGATCGTTGACCTGAAAAATAAA
The DNA here is from genome assembly GCA_022478985.1 of Massospora cicadina. Classification (NCBI taxonomy): domain Eukaryota; kingdom Fungi; phylum Entomophthoromycota; class Entomophthoromycetes; order Entomophthorales; family Entomophthoraceae; genus Massospora; species Massospora cicadina. The sequence goes on from JAKSZP010001560.1 coordinate 9,470, forward strand.
ATAATAGACTTATAAAATAAATGTAGAGCACTTGATCCCACAACTCTTCTTTATTATATTTATCACAGATGATTCCCGCTGTTTCACTAACTCAAAAACTACTAAAAACCTAAACCTCCCTTGATCATCTTATCCTGCTTATATCATACCAATTTTAGATGATACTACTTACACGGCTTAGTAACTCAATTCTCCATATCTCAATAGTTAAATCAGTTCTTCATTCATTAATCTCACGATGCCCAATTTGAGGTGATTTACAAACAACCCAATATTGCCTAATTTCGAGGCGCTCAAATTATTATCATACATATCAATCTCAGTGGATCCATCCGTCCCGCCCTCATAATCTAAGGCTTATAATCCAGTCATATTGGAATTGCGACATTACCCCCTCCTTGACTGGATGATAAGGCTCCTATTGCTTATATGCCCAGAGGAACTTTGCATGTACTCAGTTGATGATATAACCACTAACGGGGTCCTTGATAGTATATGCATCTATGCCTGTCTTCTCAATGACTTTGAATGGTCTGATCCAGATATTGGCCAGCTTGTGTTTTCGGCCAATTCCATGTTGATCATGGAATAAGACCATGTATCCATACTTGAACTGTGCAGGTCACTCCACCATACCCGATTGGCAGCCTGGCTTTTAATTCTCTTGGCTAAGCTGAACAAGTATGCTTCAGTTTGTAATTTATTCGGCATATTTGTTAGAATAGTCAAATAGCGTTGTGGATCCATTCCGCCAGTGTCCTCTACAAAGGCATATAGGAGGGAGGGCAGAGCGGGATGCCTTCCATAAAGCAATTGGAATGAGATTTTTCCTGTTGCCAAATGGTAGCTAATGTTGTAGGCGAACATTGCGGTAGAAAGGAGGGTATTTCAATCAGAGGGCCTGTCCATGACCAAATTCCAGAGTATGTTCACCAGGGTCCCATTTGCCCGTTCAACCATTCTGTTGGATTCGGGTGATATGGAGTAGTTAGAACCTCACAGATGGCCATCAGCTCATTTAGCTTAGGTAAATGTGTGAAGTGAAGTTCATCCCATTATCAGTAAGATGAATTGGGGACAACCATATTGCTGAATTATACACTCCACAACAGACTTGGCCACCATTAGTGCCCCCAAATCTCAAATTGGTCGTGCCTCAACCAACCTGATCAAGTAGTTAATTGCTACCAGGATGATTTGCGCCGGTTTTCCCCTGTTGGCAAGGGACCCACCACATCAATTGAAACGGTGTTCCAGGCAAAGTGCAGCTTCACTAACCGGTATGAAGTCTTCTGGCAAAACGGCTTTTTCCACTTGGCATTGGTGACAGGAGGAGATAGCATCAAGAATATCCAAGTTCATGCTTTCCCAGTAATACTGTGACTGCAAAAATTCCATGGTCAAACGCACTCCACCATGTTCAACTGCTCGGTGTGCACTAATAATAATTGTTGGGCAGGCGGAAGGTCTTGGGATATTCTTAGTAGTGTTCCCTATCCGCTTATATAATTCCCCATTTTTCTGGAACTTATTGGCCCTTATTCCGTCAATACCTTGATGACTGGGGACGGTTCATCATCATACTTGCCACTAAGCATCTTATCAAACAGGATATTACTCAGATCCACCATAACTGCAATCGTAGGTAATCTCAATAAAGAATTGGCATTCTGGTGTTTTGCTCCAGGTTGATGAAGAATTTCAAAATTGTATACCTGCAATTTAAGAGCCCATCAGGTCAGACGCCCTTAGTTATTTCAGCTTTGTAACCAGCGTACCAAGGCATGATCCATTACAACTTTGAATTTCACCTCATACAAATACACCCAAAATTGATTAAAGGCGTAAATCACTGCCAATCACTTCCTCTCAGTCACAGTGTAATTTTGTTTATGGCTGTTCAAATTGCGACTACAGTATACTACGGGTGCTCTTCTCCTTCCTCATCTTTTTGGGATAGGACTTCCCCTATAGCGGAAAGGGATGCATCCATCTGAACAATCAACTCTTTTTCAAAATTAGGATAGCGTAACACCGGTGCACTGGTTAACGCTGTTCATAAGCATATCAAAAGCGTGTTGCTGAAATTCCTCCCATTCGAACTTAGCGTCATTTTTTAATATTCAAAAAGTGGGCCCCCAATACAGCTGAAGTTAGGGATGAAGCGCCAGTAATATCTGACCATTTCCAAAAAGACCTGTATATCCCGTTTACTGTTGGGTGGAGTCATTTTTCAAATAGCTTCCACTTTGGCTGGTTGAGGTCTCAGTCCTGTGGCATAAACCACAAACCTCAGGTATTCCAGCTGGTCTTTGAAGAAGTGGCATTTCCGGGGTTTGAATTGATGTTGGCTTTAGCGAGCTGGTGGAATACAGCTTCTAGATGGTCAAGGTGTTCAGAGAAGGTTTTGAGAGAAAACATTAATGTCACAATGTATACAAGGACACATAGTAGTTTTAGTTCCCCCAGGATAGTATCCATTGCTCTTTGAAACGTAGCTGAGGCATTACACAGCCCTTGTGGCATCCGGGTTGGTTGGAAAACACCTTTATATGTGATTACCACGCCCTTCTCCTGCTCTGCCGGTGGCAACTCAATTTGCCAATAGCCTGAGATATGGTCCATATGTTAGGAGAGTGTCTATAACTCTCCAGTTCTTCGCATGGCGGTGCTCGGTGCACAAGCCCAATGCCAGGGAACTAGCCATTAAAATAAAATTAATTATCACCCAGCAGAGGGTGCTGGAGCAATAATAATATAAACAAAGAAATGCTATGAACAACCAGATAAAAACAATGCAGTGCGCGTTGAGAGAAGTGGCGAATGACCCAGGTTGGAGGGGACCTGGATGAAACAATGGTGCACGAGGTGATAATTGTATTGTGTTCAACATGGTAATTTTGACAGAGCGCAAGACCTCCTCAAAGGGGTCCGCGCACAGGATTGTTTGGAATAACATAATAAAATGGTAAAAACGGGGGAATTTTATTTGGTAAGTTGACCAATAAGGAATGTTGGTCGGGGAAAAATATTTAAGCTCATATGGGGAATTGGGGTTATGCTGCAATGGCCCCAAGCACTGACTCACCAATAGGGCAATACTGCCATCCAAATTAGTAGAATAGGCTGAAACTGACTTCACTTGAGTGATTGGTTGAAGTTGGATTCAAACTGAGCGCGTTATTTTGTAGATGGAATAGGTTTCAAATCCCCATTCCTTGACTGACCAAATCAAACTGTCCGCCTTTATTTGGTAGATAGTTCATTTTAACGCTTGGCCCAACGTCAGGGGCTGGGCACTTGGCACCCCACTAGGACCAACCTGGGCATATTTTGCCCATACCCAGAGCTAATCTAGGGTGTGCTTTAGGTCTGGGAGGCCCTGTAGCTTCACCTTTTGGGCCTCCAGGCGCCCAGCCTTATCTTTGGGGTTGGTCCCCATTATGATGTTATCTACACATGACATTACCCTCTATCCATTGGGTCTCAACCCCCCCCTCCAGGGGCTTGCGCCAGGGAAAAGTTCTTATGGGTATGGGCCAACTTCATGGCGGCAACGGTCAGTTTGGGTTGAGATTCAGCAACCTGTGGGAAACGCTCGTGGAAAGCTTCAATAAGATCTTGGGCATGCACACAGTCACACGCAGGAACCTAACTGTTCTCTGCAGCGTCAAAGCCCTTCCAGGATACCAGGTACTCCAGACTTTTTTTGACGCGGCGGGAGGCAACTATCTTTTCCACCTCCCACTCAGGCGCCCCATCCATGAGATAGGCCTCGGGAGTCTCTGGTGGGGGGCCCTCAAACAACATGAGTTTGCTCTTATGAAACATTGAGAAAATCTGAAATGAAGGGGGAAGATCCAGCTGGTATGAGCCATGGCCCACCTTTCTAATAACGCGGTAAGGGCCAATCCTCTTAGGTCTTAGCTTCTTGCATGGCTGCTTGATAGGGATGTTCTGAGCATCAAGCATGACGAGATCCCCTTCCTTGTACGCAGGACCCACTTGGCGCTTCCCATAAGCGTTCTCCTTATACACCTGCATTGCCGCCTTCAAGCTTGTGGAAACCCACTGGTAGACCTTCTTGATTGTCTTGGTAAAGTCCACCACAGCTTCAACCTTAGACCCACAGCTGGGCTCCATGTTAAAGGCGGGGTTAAAGCCATGGCTGGCGAAAAATGGGGAACAGCTGATCAAGAAGTACAAAATATTTTTGTAGCTAAACTGTTACAATGGTAGGTGAGAAGCCCAATCTGAATGGTCTGCGGCGGTGTAACACCGCAGGAACTGCTCCAAGCACTGGTTCACTCGTTCAGTCCGCCCATCTGATTGTGGGTGATAGGCAGTCGAATGACAAGGGCGAATCTGGAGAGTTTTTCAAAACTCTTCCTAAAAGACAGAGGTAAACTGGGGTCTCCGGTTACTAATAATCTCTTGGTGAGCTCCATGGAGTGCAAACACATGCATGACGAAAAGCTTGGCCATCTCAGCCGCGGTTGTTGTAGTTCTGCACGGAATGAATGGGCGAACTTTGTAAACCAGTCCACCACCACCATGATGGCATCATAACCATCTGAGACACGTAGTTCTACAACTAAGTCCACTGATAGGGAAGTATGGGGCCTTTCAGCTTTCTGGACAGGTACTAACAACCCCGCTAAAGGTTGACGATTTGGCTTCATTTGGTTGCAGAATAAACATTCCTTACAGTACCTCCCCATCTGACAGGCAAACCCTTCCAATTGTATGTGCACTGGATTAACTCTAATGTCTTCGCTTTACCAGGATGACCAATGGTAAGTCCATCATGATGGTCCTGGATGATTTCCAGGTGAAGTGGTCCAGCAGGAACTCATAGGCGCCCCTGGAACCACACCATCTCATCCTTCATGTGATAGCCCCTGGAGAGATCCTCTTGATTCACCTTGCACTTAGCAAGTATCATAGTATATTCCTCTGCTAGCAGCTGAGAAAGGACTATCTTCCTGAACATAATATATTCCTCCGCGTTTTCCAGAGGTGCAAGTGCTGGCCCGTTGTCCAGAGGAGAAGGTCGTTGAGGCAGAAGTTTACTTGGAGGAATCATCACCTGGGTATTGTGAACTTCCACCTCCTTGGGATCAGACGCTAAAGCAGGGTTGCGTCTCAAAGCATCCGCCAAACCATTATCCTTGCCCTTGGTGAACTCATATGTGAATGCGAATTGGGCAAGGGTCTCATGCCAACGGGTCTGCCGTGGGGTTAAGACATGAGGAGCGCGGTAGTACAGCTAGGCACGGTGGTCTGTATGTACCCAGAAAGGTTGGGATGAGCCATGCAAGTGGTGACGCCAATAAGTCAGCGCCTCAACCAAAGCCATACCTCCTTATCATAAACGGCGTAATTCAACTCTGGTAAAGACAATTTACTAGAAAAATATCCCACCGTATGCTCTATCCCATCTTCGCCTACTTGCAACAATGCAACCACTATGGTGAAGTTGGAGGCATCCATAGACACAATGAACTCCTTTGAAGGGTCAACATGGCGAAGAACTGTTGTGGACAAAAGTGTGCACTTCACTGCTTTAAAAGCATCCTACAAAATAGGGGGACCACTGAAGCACCTTGGAACTGCTAGCCTTGTATAGGGGAGTCGCCACCTCAGATAGATTAGGAGTGAACTTCTTGAGGAACGTGCACGTCCCCAAAAAGCTCCTCAATTCCTTGATTGAGGTAGGGGTAGGCCACTCACGAATCGCCTTCTCCTTGTCTGAAGTTATCATGTGTCCCTGGTCAAACATGACGTTGCCCAGAAATGTGACCTGGGGCTTAAATGACTCACACTTAGAAATCTTCAATGTAAGGCTGGCTGCCCTTAACCGCTCATTACTTGCCAAAGGTGGGTAGCATGGGACTCCTGATCAGGGGAAAGCACCAGGATATCAAACATGTAAGCGACCGCGAATACCCCTAACAGGTCCCCCAACGCGGCATCAATGCGGCGTTAAAAGATAGCGGGGGCATTCTTAAGCCCAAAGGGCATGACCTGAAACTGGAAGATCCCTTTTCTGGTATGGAATGCGGTCAACCACTCTTGTCCCTTTTTAATCTGATCTGGTTGAAAGCATTGAGGCAATCCAGCTTGGAGAAGACCTTCACCTTTTCCACATAGCGTGCAATCTGGGAATTCAAAGGGATGGGGTGGAGGTCTAATACAGTAATGTTATTGAGGTTACCATAGTCTTCGCAGGGGCGTAAAGTACCATCAGACTTCTCCAAAAAGAGTAGGGTGGAGCATACTGGGGAGGTACGCTGAAAAATCGCACCTTTGGCCAACTGTTCCTTCACCCATACATCCAACGCCTCTTCCTCCCGGACAGTCAATGGTAAATAGGGGAAGAGATACACACCATATCCACTGTGAGCTTAAGGTCACAATCAAACTCAGAGTACTCAGGGGCGTTAGCAGATGCTGCATCAAAAGAGGATCCCAAACCCTCCAAGCAAGAAGGTATAAGTTTTCCACTGAGGGCTTCTGCATTGAGGCAAGGCGACAAGGGAGATGGTGGGGCCAGTGGGGCAATTTGCCCTGGGCGTTCTCTTCTGAAAAAGGCACAACAAATGTGTGACCATTCTTCATGGTGAGGGACATAGTACTCTCCTTCAGGTTAGTTCTAATGTCAAACTTCCGCCACCACTACACACCCAAAATGATAGGGAACAAGAGGTTTTTAATCGCACTGAAGTGATCAGACAAGTGGTACTTGCCAACCTGATAGTCCACTGTTACAATGATCTTTAGAGTAGGAATACCTTGGGACGCCCCTCCCATAACCACATCATCTGGCAAGTAACTTGGTCCAAGGTAGTTGGCTAAGTACTGGTACATAAAGTTTCCTGAGGCGCCAGTATCCACCAAAATAGTTTTGGCGAGCTTCACTAAAGGAGAGGGTGGCAGTCAGTAGAAAATACCCAGAATGGTCTTTATTTAGGAAGAAAATGACAACACTTCACCAAAAATTTCTCCTATGGCTCAAGCATGTAACAGAATTTTTTAGAATCAAAAAGGGGGAGGGATAGTTGGCCACTCTTAATACTGAGGCCACATACCCCACCATGCCTTCTGCAGGTGCATATACTTGATCATATTTTAAACGAAGTGTCTTTTCCACTTTCTGAGTGCGCTGAATGAGGATGAGGTCAACCGTGGGCTCTTAGGGGTAATATGATATACCAGGATATGATCCTCATCCAGGCCATATGAACCAATAAACGGTTCAGAGAAAGAGACTATGTTTTCGTTATAAAACACATTTTCTGATGTGAATGGCCTATCCTTTGATCCACAATGGAATGCCCAATGTTATCTAAGGCCATCACCCCAGGCCCATATGCGCTGATTCCGCTGGCATCATCTGAACGCGCCAGCGAAGGGAAACTCATTTCTCATACTGTAATTTAATTAATTTGGCAGAAAGTTGGGGAATCACAACTTTCGGAAATCAAAGCGTCTGAATCCAACAGGTACAAACATGAAGGGTGAATAATTTCCAGTTGGAGGCAACCATGATAAAGCCAAGTTGCTCCAATCTCTGGGAAAAAGAGGAAATAGTGGTGTGGCTAATGACAGCCAAAGCCCACAGCCAGCGCCCACTGTTTCCACTTTGGAAAAGGACCAATGAAAATAGTTCATGCACATAAAAAAAGGTGGTTGGTCAACTAATGTTAGGAGAGTGTCTATAACTCACCAGTTCCCAGCGTGGCAGTGCTTGGTGCACAAGCCCAATGCCAGGAACTAGCCGTTATAATAGAATTAATTACCTCCCAGCAGAGGGTGCTAGAGCAATAATAATATAAGCAAAGAAATGCTATGAACAACTTGATAAAAATGATGCGGTGCACGTTGAGAGAAGTGGCAAATGACCCAGTTTGGAGGGGACCTGGACGAACCAATGGTGCACAAGGTGATAGTCATATTGTGTTTAACATGGGAATTTCGATGGAGCGCGAGACCATCTCAAAGGGGTCCACACAAAGGATTGTTTGGAATAACATAATAAAATGGTAAAAATGGGGTAATTTTATTTGGGAAGTCGACCAACAAGGAATGTTGGTTGGGAAAACATATTTAAGCTCATATGGGGGAATTGGGGTTATGCCACAGTGGCCCCAAGCACCGACTCACCAATAGGGCAATACTGCCATCCAAATTAGTAGAATAGGCTGAAACTGACTTCACTTGAGTGATCTATTAGAGTTGGATTTGACCTGGGCGCATTATTTCATAGATGTAATGAGTTTTGAATCCACGTTCCTTCACTAACAGAATTGAGCCATCCGCCTTTATTTGGTAGATAGTTCATTTTAACGCTTGGCCTGACGTCAGGGGATGGACACAGGCACCCCACTAGGACCAACCTAGCATATTTTGCCCGTACCAGCGCTGGTCTAAGGTGTGCTTCAGGTCTGGGAGGCCCTGTAGCTTCACCTTTTGGGCCTCCAGGCGCCCAGCCTTATCTTTGGGGTTGGTCCCCACTATGATGTCATCTACAATGACACTATAGATGAGAAAAAATGAGCTCCCCCTAGCTGATCTAAAGCATCGTCAATCCGTGGTAAGGGATATGAGTCCTTTTTATTGATGCTGTTTTGCTTTCAGTAGTCAATTACAACACGGTTGGTGCCTTCCTTCTTTTTAACAATTAGAATGGGTGTAGCACATGGACTCTTCAATGGTTCAAGCATCCCTTATGCTAGTGACTTGTCAATTTCTTCAGTTACTACTTCTTCCACCATCCTTGATTGGCGGATCAGCCTTGACCTGATGGGTGGATCATCTCAAGTGTCCAGCCCATGAACCACTCCCCATGCACATCCTAATACATGGTTGTCGACAGCAAAAATCTCTTTATACTTTTGAAATAAAGCGATTACCCTATCCTTCTGTGGTTCCGACATCCCATTAATTCATCACGCAACACAACTGACATTAAACTGTGCTGTGGTTTGAAAAGCAGACCAAATTCCTCCAGTGACCAAATTCATGAACCAAAAGCACCTCCTTAATGGGGATTAAGTGTAAGTATGCCACTATTTGGTGGTGGCAGATTTGCAGTGGTACATTTGTAGATTTGCAAGCAAAACTTTGATCTCCCTTTGCCCTGGTAAAATAATGCCTGGGGCCACGTGGGGCTCAAATCGTGATTTCTGATATGGCCCAATAACCTCTCCATAGAGACCATCTGGAATTTCAATCACCAAGTCAGTGCTCAATATAACTTGATGCCCAGATGGAATATATATAGGTCCAACAGCTCTAAGCGGCAGCCCTTGATATTCATATGTCTTTTGAGGAAGGGCCTGGGTTTTGCCCTTCAACTGATTGTAGCGCACTGGAATTACTCCGTCGCTATAAGCTAGGTTAATATTCCCTATATGCACCGGATCATTTGGTACTCCATTAGAGGTGATGTGGACTGGGATTTGCTGACCTAATATTTCAAAAGTCTCATTCATCATATCAATAACAGCCCCATAGTGCTGCAAGAAGGCAGTATCAATTAACAGATCGTGATTGCTATTTGGTAACACTATGGCTAGGGCTACCACAACAATAGAACCAAACCTCAAGAAAGTGCACTGTATGCTCCCTCAGAAACCGTATTCCCCACTCCAGCAGTGCTGTATACCATACGGTGTTCCACATCTGGTTTAATGTCTTCTGGCCACCAATTTGGTGGAGACTATGTTGACATGGGCACTGGTATCTATGATAGCATGGACTCATGTCTTGGCTACAACCAGGTCACAGTAAGTACATTCAGAGTAGGATGCATCTTGACTGTTAATAACAGGGACATCTAAAGAATCCCTGTTTTCAATGAAACACGCAATCCCCTCACCAATTTTGGGGTATTGGTTTATAATAGTTTTGACAGGAAGAGCGACACTTACTTCTTGCAAAAAAGGTGCATCCAAGGAGGGGTTTAACTTTTCAGAGGATACTTGGTAAAACATTTGACAGGCATATGGCTCTACATGCATCTGAGACCCCTTTTCTGCCAAAGTCGCTGACTGTACTTGTGTCAAAACAGTCACCCCTCCAACCAACTGCTGATATAAAACTGACTCATTGTGCCAGAAAACTTCCGCTGAATATATTAATTTGGGTTCAAGTAGGAAATCTTGGTTTGGTATAGCGAAAATAGAGAGTCCCTTCACTACTCTGCTCTGACTTTTCCCTGGCCATACTCTCCCACCTGTACACAAGAGACCAGTTGATTAAGGCACCATTGTGCCAGATGCCCCTGACGACTGCATTCAAAACAGCTAACGTCATAGGGCTCACATCCCTGATTAATGTGACACAACTCACAATGAGAGTAAAGCTTGAAGTGATCAGCATAAACAGGTCTAGGGCGATGGTTGACCCAGGGACAATAAGCAGGAATGGGTTGGACGTTTAACTGTTAATGATAACCTGGTGAAATCTGCACTGGACTGCCAGTGTTCTCCTAATAGGATGATTCAGCAGGTATATCAGAAGGTTCCGCTCAGCATTAGGTGGAGGGAAGTTGGCTGATATATGGTACAAAAACTGAACAAGTTTAAGTAAAGGTACATCTTCATCCAACATCATGGCCATAATGTTATGTAACTCACGGTATGGCTTCACAGCAGAAGTCATCGCAATACATTTTAAATTTATTGCGGGGAAGGCTGACCATGGGACGGACACTTCCGAATATGACTCAGGAAAGATAAACTTAGTACCAGGGGGGCACCCCAGAGAAGCGATGCTATCTCTTGTTGCCAGCGGGAACGCCACTTATGGGGGGGGGGAGGGAACGTGTGAAGGGGCCGTAGCCACTATTGAGCACGTGTGGAGGAAGGGGTCTGATTTGATGAACCAGACTGGGAACCAGGAGGAGACCAGCTGTCAGTGACGCGGTGGGAGATGTCCAAACATTAACGCTTGGAAGTGGTCCACCAAATGAGACCGGAATCTGTGGACAACTTCTGGGAGGGTGGGGATGGAGCCAGCGATGGCATCCAAGACAATCGTGTGGATAGTCCACATGGCGATTGCAACCACCAGAGCATGGAGGGAGGGTGGAAGGGGGAGGCCATTGATGAAGCAAACATATCTCTTGACAGACTGAAGGGATGCGTTTGATCCTGGCCTAGCAGACGTTGGACTTCGCGCCATATTACTTTAAAGATAGGACACTTCTCCAGGCAGTGGAACAGCGTTCCATACTGGCCAAACACGACACAGGATGAGTGTAAAGCGTTAGAGCGCTCAGCTGTACGATCACCTGCCTCAGGCAGCGCCACACATGGGAGCGGACTTGAGGCTGCAACAGAGGATGGTGTGCGTATTTCCAGATAGTCTTTTGGGTCTCAGTGGAATAAGGGATATCCATCATGTCCATGTAGTCCACCCCGGATAGGACTTGGGGTCGAATGGGGATCACGCCATCATGGATGGGTAGCCCCTGTACCTCTTGTGTGAACTGAGGAGAGGGTGGCCTCTTCAGGTTGTATGTCCGCTAATATGAATTCTCCACTCTGCGCTTCGCATGGAGAGTAGGATTCTTTTGTAGTTGGTTTTAGTCCCGTGAGGACCTGTGGCCGATGTGTGTGATGCGAGGTATTTCATCAGGGAGTGGAGATTTGATGGATTGTTGAGGCCCAAGGCTCGGGAGAAGTTGGAGCAGGCCGCGCGGGACCAGTGTTGGGATGGGAGTTTAGGAGCGGTGACGGCCGCGATCCAGGTGCCCAGGATCTTGGCAGCATGGGCTTTAAAGTCAAGCAGGCCCATGCCACCTTGATGATGGGGGCCAAACATGACCTCTAGCCGTATTGGTGGAGGGCGGCCTGACCAAAGCCATCCTTGCAGCAAAGCATACAGGGATTTGAAGAAGCTTGGGGAGAAGGGGATGGCGTGGGCTCCGAACCAGACTTTGGATAGGAGCAGAGAGTTGGCAAGAACGACCCTGCCAGTGAGGGTAGTAGGGTGGGCTCTGAGAGAGGCTATTCGCTTTGTCACGTTGTCCAGTATACGGCACTCCATTACTGCTGACGCATATCCGCCTGCCTCCATCCACATGCCCAGATGGCGCACCAGTCCTGTGGTAGGACGTGGCACAAAGGGGAGCACCAGTGGAGCGGTGTGTGTTGAGTTAGTAAGGCGTGGATGTGGGCGAGCAGATGGGATGGGTTGGGAACTACTTGCTGGGGCCCAGCAGTTCTGAAACTGACCAAGGAGGATGATTTCGGTTTTGGAGGCGTTCAGTGCCGCATTGCTTACCCAGGAATATTCCTGGATGAGGGCTTCAAGCGCGCGTGCATCTTTGTTATTAGACACCCCCACCACGCAATCATCTGCAAATGCCATCATCTTGACTGGGGTTTGGCCTGGCACATGGACCCCAGTGAGGTGGGCATTCACATTTCGCAGTAGTGGGTCAAGGCTGAAGTTGTATAAGAGTGGGCCGAGGGGGTCCCCTTGTCACAAGCCTCTTTGAGGGCGGACTACTTCCGTTAGGAAGCCTGGGCCACGCACTGCCATTGTCATAGATTCCGTGAGCAGCATCACCCAGTTTATGAAGCGGGGGGGTAGGCAGAATTGATGGAGGCAGGCCCTAAGGTATTCCCAAATTTTACTCTATCATAGGCCTTTTGTTGGTCCAAGAAAACAAGTGCCCCAGAGGCTGTGGACTGACACACATTAGCCACAGAGTGCACGTTATCCCAAATCGACCTTCTGGGGATGAAACCAAATTGTTCTGGGGAGATGGTGGCAGATGCTACAGTCCCTAAACGGTTAGCCATGATTTTTGTTAAAATTTTGGTGTCTGTATTTGTTAGAGAAATGGGGCGCCAGTTGGCTAAGTCAATTTTATCCCCTTTCTTGAAGAGTGTGACAGTAAAGGCCTCATGTCATCCTGGTAGGAGGCGCATTTCCAACAGGCTTTGGTTGAGTGAGGCTAGCAGCAATGGGGATATATATTTAAAATATTTTTTGTAGAACTCATATGGAATGCCATCTGGGCCTGGGCATTTTTGGTTTGGTGCACCACGAATGGCTGTCCATAATCTGTTCAGAGTAATTAAATTCATTATTTCCAGGTATCAGAAAATGGTGCAGATATGAGCTTGGTCGAGAAATTCCGCCATATTGGCCAGCTGAATTGGTTCAGCTCAGTATAACTTGGAGTAACATTTTTGCATTTCGATTGCCACTTCAGCTGGTGTGTCCGCAATGGAATTATCCAATCTTCACACCTGTGTGCATGCCACGCTCTTGTGTGGTGCGAAATTTTTTTCAAAGAAGTATGCGGTGCACTTGTCGCCTTTAGTAATGCGTGTGGCCCTGTATTGGACACAAACCTGATGTTTGTGTTGCCTTTCAAGTGCGTTGAGGTGGGCAGCTGCCTCCTCCTACTTCTGGCCCCATGCAGGGCTGTATCCTGTGGCTGGAATGTTGGACTCCAAGTGAGCCAATTCTGCCATTGCGCGCAATATAACTGCTGATGTGGCTCGTGAGTATCTGGAAAAGATGGTGATAGTGGCGGATGGTGTCCTCTTTGAAAGTTGCCTATGTGGAAATGGGGTCCGCGCAAAATGGTGCAACAAACAGTTTCGCCAAAGTTGCCTCTTCCACCCACATGGAAAAACCTGGCGACGTGAGCTCGGGGGGGGCGGATCTTGCACCAATGTGGGGCCTTTGCAACTGTGACAGGTAAGTGGTATGTTATCAAGACCAGTCAGTGGTTGGAGAATTCTATTTTCATTGTTTTGAAGTGGGAGATGTGGGGTTGAAATTTTGCCAGCATTAGAATAAGGTCAATGCGGGTCATGGACCTTAATTAGCCATTGTGGACGTGGGGATGCGTCATGTTTTCGAGCAGTGGGGCATGTCGCAGCAGCACATCCCTTAACCCAAGGGTGGCTTTTAGAATGCGTAGTTCTACGTGACCCTGTGGGGCGTTGGGTGAGGGCGGCCACCGGTCCATTTGTGAGGTTAGCCAACAGTTCATGTTGCCAACTAGGAAAGAATCAGGGGGTAGCGGGAGGGATTTGACTGACGAGAAAAATTCCTGACACTCATGTGCACCGTTTGGGGCATAGATGTTGACGATTGTGTGCGCAACGTCAGCCCACGAGAAGGTGACAATGAGCACTCAGCCATTTAGGAATGTTTCTGAGGATGTGAATCTGAAAAAATTATTTTTCTGAATTAGCACCCCACAGTGCTTTGACCAAAAGGATAGGGATGGGAGGAGCATTGTTTTCCAAGCTTCCTTGTAACCTCGTGGACAATGGGACTCCTGGATGGCCAGGATATCCACAGGTAAATTGTTTTGTAAAAAACTCAGTTTCCTAGCCTTGGATGGGGAGGCCTTGAGTCTGGCGATATTCAGCATCCCTAGAGTGAAGGTTTCCCCCTCACACCTTAGGTGCGAGGGGTGGGCCCCTAGACCCACCTGCCTCTTCAAGGTCCCCACGGGCTTTCACAGCAGCGCGGGTGTTAGCAGCAACACTATTGGGGTTTTTGTTAATTTGTGGAAAGAGTCACATTGGCTTTGGCCTTTGCTTATTGTTTTCCTGACGTCGGACGAATTTTTTGTGGTGCAGATAAGTTTGGTGCACCGTCAAGCAGGGCAAAAAAAAATTTTCAGTTGGGATAGGTCCCAAGTCAGTTTCAACTGGAGCTTGGGTGCAGCGATTGGGTGAGATCGAATCTCCCATTGGATCCATGGATTGAGTGGCCCACTCGGCATGGGCCTCCCTAATCTGATTGGGTGATAGATTCCCGAGTCACTTCCACCGTGAAGGTCTCCATATCCTCCTGGTATTGTGAGTGTGGGATGGTGGTGGTGGCCTTGGCCGCTTCCTTGGCCGCGGCCCTATGGGCCTACTTGGCCTTCTTCCGCTCCTGTGGGGAGATGGCTTTACCAGTAGGTAGCAGCCTTGTGCTCCCCACGGGAAAGCCTCCTTGGTGCTTGTGGCTGGTTTGTAGTGCGCCTCTCCGCTGGCCATGGCTGCTGAGGGGTGTTCTTGAAATGTGACGCCCTCCTTGATGGGGCATGTGTGCGTCTTATGGCCAAACGCGTCACAGTGGGTGCAAATGGGGGGCGCACTGTCCACGGTTACCCGGAATAGGTGGGTGGTATGTCCTGTGATATCAATAAGGTGGAGTGTGGGATCTGGGTTAGGTCCTTCGCGATCTCCTCAGTTGGGGTCAGAACTGCGATGGCTTTGCCGGTGCACAGGTGTGGCATCAGCGTGAAACGTTGCATTTCAAAAGATTATATTTCGCCATATATAGCGAGACCATTTTTCAGGTGTTGCTCCAAAATGTCACGTTTTACCGTAGTAGGCAAAAAGTCAAACGTGAGGAAAATTTGGTTTGATTTTGTCCATCTGATGCATTTGGTTTCGATGACTCATTGCCCTTTGGGGAGGTCAACTACTACATGCACTGCTGCAGCCTTGTCTGCTGCTAATTTGTTTTTAAAACCTAGGTCCAGCCAACCGCGTGACATGGAGTGAGGTGCAACGTACACCGCGGTCAGGAAAATTTTGTGTACATCTTCACAAAATTTTTCCCACAAGGCCATTTTTTGGATGTCCAGATACACACAGACTCTGAATTCCACCGACAAAAGTGGCTGGGAGTGTGGCGTGTTGATGTACTGGTTGCATCGTGCTTGCCACGTGAGTATCTCTGGGGAAATTGTGACCACCAGTTTTTTGAGATTTTTTCTATTCCGCCAGATTCTCCAGGGCGTTTTTAAACGTTAGAGGCCGCGGGCCTTCCGCCTGCCCCTCTTGCCTTGCTTGCCCAACTGCTCCCAGACATGGGCGCAGACTAATCTCCTCTGTGAGATTATCAAACTAGATTTAGTCTTAAATGGAATAGGTTGCAAAAGTGTTTGCAACGAGAAAGAAAAGTTTAAGTCATCGCAATACAGATTTCTGCTTTGGATAAAACTACAGCCCCAATTAGCATTTGAGCTTCTGCTGTAAAACGCTCAGCAAAAGCGGTGAGGGTTTCATTCCGCTGAAACTTAATGGTCAAAAATTCAGCCTTCCGCTGTGACATCTTTGCAGTTCCATTGAACAACCGCAGTACCATGTCTTTGACTTCTTGGTATATAAGGGAACTGTCTGTAAGATAACAGACGACTTGATTAGCAATTCCAACATCCAAGGAAGAAATCAACAATTTTGCTCTTCGTCAATCTGAGACTCCTTCAGTTGCAATCTCAAATTGCTTAAAGTACCCATAAATATTCCCTTTGCGGCCAAATGGGGGCAGCTTATTGAAGTAACCTTCTGGAGCAGCTCATCTTGTTTTTTAAGCACAGCATCCAGTGCCAATTTCAGCTCCACATAGGCAACTTGAGGCAACATGGCTAACAACTGCGTTTTTATCATATTATAATTGATCAATGGGCCCCCTGTAGCGAGCACCGGTGTTTGTAAAATTAGCAGTATGTGAGGGATACACCGAGGGGTTTTGGCACAGGGTCAGACCCACTGAGCAGCTAGGATAAATGATGTGAGGATCGTTGTCCTGAAAATAAAATATTAGACTTATAAAATAAATGTGGAGCACTTGCTCCCACAACTCTTCTTTATTAACATATTTATCACAGATGATTCCCGCTGTTTCACTAACTCAAAAACTACTAAAAACCTCCCTTGATCATTTTATCCTGCTTATATCATACCAATTTTAGATGATACTACTTACACGGCTTAGTAACTCAATTCTCCATATCTCATTGGTTAAATCAATTCTTCATTAATTAATCGCACGATGCCCAATTTGAGGTGATTTACCAACAACCCAATATCGCCTAATTTTGAGGCGCTCAAATTACTATTATAGATCAATCTCGGCGGATCTAATCGTCCCACCCTGTTGACCTAAGGCTTATTGTTCAGTCATATCAGAATCACAACATGTCATCAGCATCAATGTGGCATGCCCTCTACCCGCTGGATTACATGGCCATAAATATATCCTATTATCCATGTACCATTTGAATAAATGGGTAGAAGAAATCTCTGTTCCCAAAGTCACAACAAAAGCCAAGGCCCTATTCCTTAATCTATCCCTTTTTACCCAGCATGGATGCACACTTAAATTACTTTCTTATAATGGTCTAGATTTCACCTTTCAGGCAGTCCAAGAACTTTTTTATTTTTGAAACTAACAAAAGTTTTACTATCCCCTATAACACCTCAACTAATGTGGCGGTGGAATGTGGAAATAGAACACCCATATCTATTTTGTGGAAGATGGCTGCCTCCAATACTACTCACCAGGAACCACTACCTACCTTATGCCTTGCTCACTTACTAAATAAGCTACTCTCAAATAATCAATATGTCCCCTTTAAAGTTCTATATGAGCATGCTCCTCGAAAACCAAGTATTTTCAGCCCTACTTGATACCTTTATGCCTGAGAAATCCAATTCGACCATATGGGCCTTAGCTGATGAAACGTCCAGCTTCAATCCATATCCACACAAGGCATTGCTACTGCTACAGAAAGAGAAACATCCAAGATTTTGTGTTGGCTGGCCCTCCTTACTTTTGATTAGGTGACCTAGTTATTTTTTATCTTCAACCCATAGTAAATATACAAGGTTGAAATTCTTTAGTCTAGACCTTACAAGGTCATTTATGAGTGAACTCTGAGTACTCCATAGCTTATGCCAATCAGGGCACATTGGTAAACTGAGTACATGGCCTATTTCTTATGCCTCATACCCCCTCTGACAGGACCTTGTAGGGGCGTTGTTGGAATTTAAGATGATGAGCAAGTCAAAGTCCCTACTCCTGAATCATGCCCTGAAATTTGACTCTTAATCCAAATGATCAAACCCATCCCATAAGGTACCAATGAGACTTTAGATCAGGAAGCCACATGCACACAAGAATCGATTGGGATGCTTATGAGATTGCACCTCCACTCCTTGAACCTTGAGAGGCTTGACTCCCAACATTTCAGTCATGAGGACGCGCAGAACAATGCGGGCATCAACTAGGCAGTCAATCTGGAGGGCTGTGAAAATCTTATTCATTTGGGGCCATGGATGTCCCCTAGGCACTGTTGGGACTAAGGGGTTTAGACCACTTGCCATTTTTAAATTAAAGGCCAGGAAACTTGAAGTTCTTGAATGGTGAATTATAGCTAATCGCTTTCCTTACCTTAAAAGTCTTTACTCAGATTAATGTTCCTAGTGTTGTAATCCTAAACTATTATTGATTCCTAATTAAATTGCAAAAGGCAAAATTAATTTATAATGTGGCAAAAAGATATCAATCTTTTATTTTATTTAGAGTTAAAATTATAAGGGAGATCAGGGAGGCTACCCAGCCCATCTCCAAGTAGTCCAAGGTAAGATCTATAATTTTTAAAAGTTGTAGATTCTGTGGTAGGCTAGTCATATTGGTCAAATATGATTTTCTCACAGCATTTATCAGGTTAGAACCCCAAGATTGAAGGTTTTAGGCGATTTTTATTTGACCAAATTAGGAGGGGATTGCCCCCAAAATTGATAGGACTTTGAATTAATCAGAGATCGTCCATAATATTAAGAGGGCTTGAAATTTGTTGACTATCCTGATACTGGTTTTAACTATTTTGACGGCTTGGTTTTGATTACCATCATCTAGATCATCTAAATCTTTATTTTGGCCAGGAATCCCAACAATGCCCCCCTCTAAATCTTGGCACAGGGGGAAACAGATGGAGAAAGTGACTATGTACTTGATCGACTACAATAACCTGAATGACCTCTACAATTGAGTGTTTGTTGCCATGCTTATAAATGATTTTGTAGTGCCCTGACCAGTTAATGCCCAATTTGTTATCACAACCTCCCAGCCGATGGTGATAAAAAAGGACTAGGTTACTCAGTTGGAAGGTTTGCAGAGACTATGATTGTCATTAACCGATTTTTTTCTCTACTAGTGATAGCAGATAAGTTCTTGTAATCCAGTCTCTAAAGTCAGATAATTTTATTGGCAATACTTCACATAGTGACTTCAAGGGCTTCAGGTGAGGCTTGGTTGAGAATAGCATGCACTTTAGAAGGCAGCTGGGGATTTCTTCCATACAACGCTTGTAAGGGCGAAATATTTTTAATCTGATGATAGCTTATTCTATAGGCCAGAATTGCACTAGGCAAATATTTGGGCCGATGAGGAGGGTCAGTCATAGCCATTTACCGGAGTATTGCAGTTAGGGTACCATTTGCTTGTACCACCATTCCATTTGTTGCAATATAATAGGAGTGGAAAATATTTTATTATATCCAATTGGTTCAGCTAAATTTTCCATTATTGAGGATAGTTGTTTTGCCCATTATCAGAAAGAATTATGTTAGGGCACCCATGCTGGGATATTCTGATTAGATAAAAATGTGGATTTAGCTTTTGCTTAAGCTGAGGGTAATGATGAAACTTTGATCCACTTAGTGAAATGATACACTGCAGGGAGGAGGAACCAATGACCATTAGAGTCTTGAGGGAGTGTTCCCATAACATCAATATTAATAGTATTTAAGGGCTTGCAGTGTGAAACCCCTTTATGTTGAGTTTATACATTAGGTCCAGATTGACTTTTACATACCAGGCAGTACTCTAATACATATTTGGATGGAGACAATTATTCATTCCCAGTAGCATTGAGTCTTGAGCCACTGGTAAGTTTTCCAAATCCCCCTGTGGCCAACCTGCCAATGTCCATCTAATATGAGTTGGTCTGAGCTGAGGGTCATATATAGGTCAATCATTTTTGATATAAAAGTTTGTACAGCTTACCATTTTTTACTTGTTGGTTCACCGATTTTTTTTGTAAATTATTTTTAAAGAGTTGGAGGTTCATCTTTCCATAATTGTGATTGGGTTAAAATTTCAAAGTGTCAATCCTCCTCAGGGTTGGTTAGAGTTAGTATGGGGAGCCTAGATAAGTAATTCACATTTTGTGAGTGTGCTCTGGTCAATTGATAATGGAGAAATTGTAATTTTAAAGTTTTAACGCCCATCAGGCTAATCTCTCATCAAAATCCATCATTTACTGTATCCATTGCAAGGAAGAATGGTCAGTAATTATGATGAAATGTCTACCATATAAGTAAGGTCAGAAATTCTTATTACTAGTAGGATCGCCAAACATTTGCACTTCATAATGCTATAGTTGCGTTCAGCTTTAGTTAGGGTTTTGTTATAGTAGGCAATAGGATGGCCTACTAAGTTTTCGTCATGCTGTGATAGTATAGCTCTGATGGCTATATAACTAGCATTGGTAAAAAGGAGAAAGGGTTTATTGAAGCTGAGATGTGTCAGAAAATCGACTTTGGGCTCTACTAATTGGCAGGCCAACCATTATGAAGACTGTTCAGCCCTTGCCATTACGCCTTAGGTAATGGGGCCAGCAGAGCCAGCTGACCCATTGGCATGTCACCCGTGCCATTTGGGGATCCCCTGCCTAACTTCCAACCAACGAAAAGATTGTAGTATAAATCAAAAGATAGATTAGGCAAAA
Organism: Massospora cicadina; assembly: GCA_022478985.1. Classification (NCBI taxonomy): domain Eukaryota; kingdom Fungi; phylum Entomophthoromycota; class Entomophthoromycetes; order Entomophthorales; family Entomophthoraceae; genus Massospora; species Massospora cicadina. The sequence goes on from JAKSZP010001560.1 coordinate 30,027, forward strand.
GGTGATGTTTATTGAAAGGGAAGCGCCAGGTATTTATACCATTTTAAAAAAGGACTACACCCACAGCTGACCTATCAGCTCATTGCTAGTTCTTCCAGACAACCAATCTTCTCAGCCTTCCACTGCAAAATTCTCTTCCCTGGAATCAACCCTCTTGCCCATCCTTCCCAATGTCCAAAAAATATTAGGTTTGGCTCATCCTCAGCCTTGATTCGCCGTTGAGACATTTAAATTACTACATAGTAAACTAATGAATGTGATTTTACTTAATAATAATGCGCCAGAAGCAGCTTTGGTTGCTTGGGTAACTTGGGACGTCTTGGCTTCACGCTGACACACGTTTTAACTTGTAGTAGTCAATTGTTTGGATAGCCTTTCTCAGGTAATAATTATGTATTATAAATGAGGTGCTGGTAACAACCTTGGCCGCCTCAAACTCGAAATAGTCAGGTTCTTATGACATTAATTATTTGACACAAATGGATCATCCTCAACTACTAATCACCAGTGATCATTTTACTATTCAGGCCAACAATTGGCTTTTCTTAATCCTAACTTCCAAACTTAGCAGAATGCATAGACCAAGCTCAACTCAATTTGGGGATCAACTCAACATGCAATCATTGAACTATACAAAATTTTGACAACAAGCCATCCCACCAGGATTGACCTATTTCATCCCAAATATCAATATATTGAATAATTTCATAAGCCAAGATTCTGATAGCATGTATAAGTACTGGTGAATGGGAAATAGATGATCATAATAGCCCAAAGTTTTGCTGTTGCTTTTCTTTCAATTGAAAGGATATGCCTTTCTTCATTAAATATACTAGAGGCTCAGTAAGAATCCATCTGGTTGGTACTCGCTGGTGCTAACGCCGCTGGATCCCACAAAAGAAATAGTAAACTATAAAATATAAACTAATGAAAAGGATTTTAAAGTTTTTCATTAGTAGAAACAAGAAAAAGGAAAAAAGCGATCCCCCTAATACTCGACCATTCAGTATTTAAAGTATTTGGAGCGTTGAGGGGAATTTGAGGATATGTTTGGAATGGTGTAGCTTAATTCCAAAGTAGGTAATATTGGAGAATAACATATGGGAACTCTAGATATTCACTTTACCTTAACGTAATGAAAGAAGGGGAATTATAATTGGCTAGAACATACCCATGAGGTAATGATCATATGTACTACAGTTAATCCCCATTAGAGAAATTTTTTTTCACCTTGGGGAACCCCTGTCAGCCCTATAAAAAGGGGGAACCCGCGCAAGTGGGTTGAAGGGCTTGGAGGTGAGTGGGAGAGAGCCTTCGGATAGTCACCCCAAGGTTTGTCAGTTGTTCAGAGTAAATTAACTTTTCAATTTCAGTTATTGCCCGTAAAGATTGCAAAATGGTGTTTCCCCAATTTTGGGTTCCACCATGAAACAGCCAGGGTCTTTTGGCCAATTCATCGACATTATTAATAACATTATTACTAAAACCATTCTTAATGACCTCAGAATATTTCAAATGGCTGACATTTCCCCTTTTGGCTGAATTCAACCTAAAACATTATTCTTTTTCAGCTAAGAGGGCAAATGTCTGACATCACCCCTTTAAGAATGTTGGGGGGAGAATAAAGTCAGAGGAAACGGCAATGTATGCAATTGATAGTAATACCTGTAGCTAAAGATTTGATGGAGTACTCGTTTTCTCTTTTTGTAAGTGATAGTGAAGGGACCCTCCCATGTTGATCCAAGCTTACCGCTTCTATGAGTGATGCGGTTATGGTAGTATAATAGTATATCATACACTTGATATGTAGGCAAAAGGGTATGGAGCTCATTGGAAGCCTGCCCTTCCTTAGTCACCATCTTACCTAAATTAGTCATAGCCTCATATTAGAGTTGGATAATGCACTGAGCTAATCTGCGCATGACTCTATCATGATCTTCAACTCTAGAGGAAAATACATCTTTAACTAACAGAGCAGATATTCCAGGTTCCCGCCCATACAAGACATGGAAGGGGGACATTTTTAAGATACGGTGATAACTGATCCTATAAGCCATAATTGATCTGGGTAAGAATTGGTCCCAGTGAAGTGGATCAGAAGAGGCCATTTTGCGTAAGATGGATACCAAGGTTCTATTGGCTCTTTCCTTAGTCCCATTAGTTGATGGATTGTATGGAGCGGAGAAAAGTTGTTGAGCCCCAATGGATGTGGCCAGGATTTTACTACTCTGGAGGTGAAGTTTTTTCCATTATCACAGAGTAATAATTGAGGGCAGCCATGTTGAGAGAAAATATTCTGATGTAAGAAAGTGGCTGTAGCCTTAGCCATTTGAGCAGGAAGAGCTATGGCTTCCACCCACTTAGTGAAATGATCAATGGCTACCAGAATAAATTGGTTGCCACTATTATTCTGAGGGAGGGGACCTATTACATCCAGAATAATGGTGTGGAAAGGTTGTTGTGGGGTAGTTGGCTGATATTGATGTCTAGTCTTGAATCCGGATTGCTTATTGCAAATAAGGCAGGCTTCCAAGACATCAACAATAGCTTCCATCACTCCATCCCAATAGAACCGATCCTTTATCATTCATAAGTCTTCTTGGCTCCTCCATGACCTAGAGTGTAGTGTTCTTCTAGGATAGCAGGCACACGTTCTGAGGACCAAAGGTAAGGCAGCCATTTTGTTCCCACCTGCTTATACAACTTCCCATTCTCCACTTTGGTGTTATGGGAGTGTTGGGCTAACATTTTCTGTACAGGCTCATCATCATCTTCCCAGTCGTTAAGGTCATCAAAAGATCATGTAGCCTCTTCGCTTCACTATTATCCAAGTGAAGGACGGGTAGACAGTCAACCCACTAACATTCATGTGACGGTACCAGCACGGCGTTCAATCTTCATATCATAAGGATGGAGCTTTAGAACCCAGAGAGCTAACCGGACTGTAGGGTCTTTTATGTTCTGTAACCATTTTGAAGATGCGTGGTCAGTAACCAAAGTGATGGTAGTTACATATAGGAAAGGGCAGTAGTGCTTTATAGCTAACAAAAAAGCGAGGCACTCTTTCTCCGTTACACTGTAATTACGTTCAGCCTTGGACAGTATCTTACTAAAGTAGGATACAGGATGATCTACACCATTTTCATCCAAATGGGCTAGGATGGTCCCAACAGCATAGTCCAAAGCATCAGTGAATAAGATGAAATGTTTATTATAATCTGGGTAGCGTAAGATAGGGCGTTGTTTCAGCAGTTGCTTCAGCGTCTCAAAAGCAGCCTTCTGTTCCTCACCCCACTGAAAAGGAGTGTTCTTGGTTAATAGGCGAACAAGAGGCTCGCTGAGTTGGGCAAACTTAGGGATGAACTGATGGTAATATTTCATCATCCCTAGGAATACTTTAATATTCTTTAAATTTTTAGGGGGAGGCATCTTTGAAATCGTTTCAACCATATCTTGGATTGGTTAGTTCCTTTTGGGAAATGGAATGGCCAAGGAAATTCAGTTTCTATAGAAAAAAGTACACTTTGAGGGTTTTAACTTTGTATTAGATGTGCGTAGCCGTTGAAACACCTCCTTCAGTTGTTCAAGATGTTCATTAAAAGTTTTTGAAAATACTGTGATGACATCGAGGTAGATGATGACGCAACTCAACTTCAAGTCCTGCATGATATGGTCCATCGCACGCTGGAAAGTTGCAGGTGCGTTACACAACCCTTGAGGTAATCAGGCTGGTTGGAAGAGTCCCTCACTACAAATAAGAGCACATTACTACTAGTTCTCAGGAGAGAGATCCATTTGCCAATAGCCGCTAGCTAAGTCCATGGCAGAAAAAAAAATTAGAGCCTGAGTTTGGGCCAGGGCGTTGTCAATATGAGGTATAGGATAACTATCCTTTTTTGTGAGGTTATTCAAATTTCAGTAGTCCATAACTATCTGATGACCTCCGTTTTTCTTTTTAATAATCATTAGAGGAGAAGACCAAGGGCTTTGTGAAGGAACTAACAACCCCGCATCTAGCAACTGCTGGAGCTCCGTTCTCATTTGCTCTTCTTCCACCTTTGACTTATGGTAAGGTTTGGATCAAATAGGGTGGGCATCACCCATATCGATGGAGTGACACCAGCCCTTCATGTGTCCATAATTATTATCCAACTTCAATAATATCACTATACTCATCCAGGAGAGTATGCACTTTCTCCAACTCATCTGAGGTCAGCTCATCCAAGATATGGACGTTTAAGAAAGGTACATACCAGGTTATCCGTTGCCAGGTCCATATCATTTATGGAACCAATGGAGTGAATTTGTTCAACGTCCTCCACAGGTACCAACAAACCTCTGTCAATCTCCTGGTGTATTTTTACAATTATATTCTTGGAGGTGAGGTTCCTCAACAGTAACATAATGGGCCCCAGGTAGGCTGGGTCAAGAATGCCAGGTAATACCTGTGTTCTCTAAGGGACCAATGCCCTCAATACTAACAATGTTCAACAAACAGTGGTTTGGGATATAAAGAGTATCTTTTGTGTCAACTACTCGTTGTTCACCAGGCTTAATCACAAACTCATCTGCAGAATAGAACGGAATACCTTCCTTCACATCCACTGAGTCAGGTAATCTTTTTGTGTGGAGCCCAGAAGTGGTATAAGACAAAGGTATCGCTGAGAGGGGGTATTCAACCAGACAAGAGTATTCATGCTTACTAGGCACTTTATTGGTTAAGACTAAAGGAACTATAGAGCTGAGTAACGATAAGAAACCTTGCTTCAGTTGATTATCCCCTATACTCAATCATAAATTGTGTACCAATGAGCATATCATACGCGTTATTATCTAAGGCCGCAGCAGGGGCAGATAAAATAAGCTTCCCAACTCAAATGGGAAGGGAAGAATAAGCCCAATTAGCATGGGTATTGTTGGGACCAGCGGTTCAAATTCCTGCGTGTACTCCAAGTCAGGAGCTAACTTATATTTCTTAATCAACTTAGTAGAGATTATGATGACTGAGGAGTCCGTGTCCAGGATGGCCATTATACGGACTTTTTGTTTGACTACTTCAATATTAGTAAGCTTTCCTCCAAAGTTAGGTGACAAAGCTAAGATATCTAAAGCCAAAGTCTATAAGCTAGCTTTTTTGCTGTCTCAGGGTATTTATCCATTATGAACTTTAAGGGATGAACCCACTGGAGAGGGCATATCAATCCAGCTAAGAATTGGTCACCATCGCTAGCGGTGTCAATAATTTTTGGACACCCTATAATTTGGCAGAGGTACGTTTTATCAGGGATGGTAGACTCATCTACTCCTCCAGCGTTTAAATGATCAGGCACTTCTACTTCCGCGGGGGCTCCTAATATGTAGTAAACAACGTCATCATAACTCCCTCAGATTTCACCCCAAGGGTATTTGCAACAACAGGTAAGGCCACGATGGAGGTAGTGAGACGGTTACAGAAGATTGGGAAGCCTTTCAGTGCACATTTACCAGCTTAGCTGGAGAGGTAGGAACAACAGCTTTAGTGAGCTGGTGTGTGCTGTATGGTTGTTACAACCTTACAGGACTTTAATTTATTAGAAGGAGTGCTAACCTTGTTAGGTTGCACTGGGGGAGCAGGTTTTATAGGGAGGATAGGCACTGGTGAACGCACTCCCAGCTTCTCAACAGGATGCAGCTCCTCAATGATAATAGCTGAAGATCTCACCTTAGCTTCTTCCAGAGTTGCACATCAATAGAAGTCAGCAACGTCTACTAAAGCCTCTTTTTGATCACGAATACTTCTGAAATGGCGTTTCTCTGAGAAGATATGCCTGGCTAAAGTGGGCTGAGATGATAATCCAGTTAATAATGCGGCAATAGCATCATTTAGGGTGAGCATGTTAGAGATTAATAACCTTTGCGCAGCAAGGTAAAATCGTTTAGCAAAGGCAATTAGCGATTCACCCTCATACATGCTGAAGCGCATAAACGCCTGTTTTCCCTATGTAAACTCTGCTTTGGTCCAAATTCAGCCAGAAGAGTGTCCTTCACCTCTGACCAAGTGAGCAAAGGGTTCTGTTAGGGAATTATCATCTCTTGCGCTAGGCGGCTTAAACAAGGCAGGATGTATTGTACTTTTTGCATTTCAGTTGTACCTTGCATAGCAGCTTCATAAACATACAAAAACATGATAATGCTTCCTTCACCAGGGATTTATTTGTCTTTAAAAAGTGGTGTTATAGGGCGCTGGTCAAGTTCTTTGAGGCGGGCAAGAGCGCTTGATAAGATCGTTTCAAGCGCAACTAAATGGGATCATGGGAAGAGGAAAAGTAGGAGGGTTACCCATGGTTGTAGCCTCCATTTTGACGATTCTTTTAGTGTACAGGTCCCCTGTAGTGAGCACCATTTTGTAGGAATCCAGCTGGTTGGTGCTCGCTGGTGCTAACGCCGCTGGATCCCACAAAAGAAATAGTAAACTATAAAATATAAACTAATGAAAAATAGGATTTTAAAGTTTTTCATTAGTAGAAACAAGAAAAAGGAAAAAAGCGATCCCCCCTAAGACTCGACCAATCAGTATTTAAAGTATTTGGAGCGTTGAGAGGAATTTGAGGATATGTTTGGAATGGTGTAGCTTAATTCCAAAGTAGGTAATATTGGAGAATAACATATGGGAACTCTAGAAATTCAATTTACCTTAACGGAATGAAAGAAGGGGAATTATAATTGGCTAGAACATACCCATGAGGTAATGATCATATGTTCTTCAGCTGATCCCCATTTGAGAATTTTTCTTCACCTTGGGGAACCCCTACCAGCCCTATAAAAGGGGGGAACCCGCGCAGGTGAGTTGAAGGGCTTGGAGGTGAATGGGGGAGAGCCTTCGAATAGTTGCCCCAAGGTTTGTCAGTTGTTCAGAGTAAATTTTATCTTTTCAATCTCAGTTATTGCCCGTAAAGATTGCAAAATGGTGTTTCCCCATTTTTGGGGTTCCACCGTGAATCAGCCAGGGTCTTTTGGCTGATTCCATCGACATTATTAATAACTTTATTACTAAAACCATTCTTAACATCATCGGAATATTGCAGATGGTTAACATTTCTCCTTTTCAGATGAATTTGACCTAAAACCTTCTTCTTTTTCAGCTGAGAGGGCAAGCATCTGACAGGCTCAGAGTGTCAGCAATATTGGGAAGAAAATTGACAAATCTATATCGCTATCATAAAATACTTGCACGTCTCATAGGGATCTGGGGAAATCTTAGAAATGGCCGTAACCTTATTGTCCATTGGGAATATTCCAGCTTTATCTACCTTATGGCCTAGAAAATCCGTTTCTTATTGAAAGAAAGAGCATTTTGACGGCTTTAATTTTAACAAGGCTTGCTTAAACGTTAGAATTCTTGCCAAAAATGATCTATGTGCTCATTAAAAGCTCCAAAAAATGGTAATATTGTCAAGATAGACTAGTACACACAAATGTTTCAAGTCACTTAAAGTTCATCTATGAAGCGTTGGAAGTTACCATGGCGTTACATAACCCCTGCAGCTTTTGATTTGGCTCAAATAGTCCTTAACTTTAAAATGAGGGCACACTTTTATACAATCCTCTTGCAACAAATAAATTTTCCAGTACCCACTGTCAAGATTCATAGCCAAAAAATAGTGGGAACCTGACATCGATGATAAGGAGTCATCTATACGCAGTAATGGATAGCTGTCTTTTTTTGTGATTAAAATGAGTTGGAGATAATCCATGACTACAAAGTGGCCACAATCCTTCTTCCAGATTAATAGGAACGGGGAAGCCCACAGGCTTTTAGAAGGCACAAGTAACCCAGCCTCTAACAGTTGCTGAAACTTTAAGGCCACTTAAAAGTAAATGAGGCAGGTCAACCTTGGGACAGATACCACGCCAAAATTTTCAGCCTGTGCTGGTTTTGAACCTGTTACAATTAAAACCCGACCCAGAGTGGAGCAGGAACCACCCCACTATTCAACTACTCATCCTCTAAGGCCACTTCAACTTCCTCGACTTTAGTTTTCCTGTATGGCTGAGTTTTTATGGGTGGTGATCCTTGGTCTCAATTTGGAGGATAACCCTGACATTTTTCCTGAGTAAATTGTTCCTGAGAAATATATCACCATACCCTTCAAAGAGGTCTTCAAGGTTCTGGCGTTTGTTAGAGGTGAGATTGTTCCCAATTCAGCTTTCAAAATAAAACTATGGTGGATAGAGGATCAAACCCTAAATCTTGTAAAGTGCCAAAGCAACTCACATTGGCAATATTCTCAAAGAGGCATAATTTTGCATAAGCGTTAGGGGCATGCCAAGGAACTTGGAGGGGTTAATTCGTGTAAATTCCCCAATAAGATAGAGATAGATTTCCCATATGCAGGATCCAAAATCCCTGGGCAGGTCAATGCTTCTTTTATTGAAGTATTGGTGTCCACTTTACTCCAAGACTTGTTTAGGAGGGATGCGAATCATGATCACTGTATCCACAATCACTTGTAAGCCAGAGGGTATTGTAATAGGATAGTGGACATACAGAGGGAGCCCATCTTTGGCGTCCACAGCCTCAGGGTAAGTCCTGAAGGCCAGACCCTACACCTGGATAGGGTGCAATACCCCTTCCAGACAAAAAGGGGCCCTAAGGCCCAAGTGGATCCCATGTTGGAGTTGTGTGACTTAGTGCATGTGGTAGATGAGCGCTGGGTGACCATACTATCCCCAAGATACCCAGTTCCCTTCCCTTCCCCCTCCACAACCTTGTTGAGGTTATTAGAGGTGGTCTTCAGAGAGTTTATGCAAGCCAGGGGCAATGGGCAGGCCCCTGGGACCCCCCACGCCCTAGGAAAATTATGCCAAAATTTTTAAAAAAATTGCCTTTGTTAAGCTTGGTGCCCGGTCTGCAAATTACAGTCTGAAGGGAGCTGGTCTGGACTGTCCATTGCCAAAAATCAAATCAGGACACAATATGGATCTCGGATCAGGCATTAAACAACTTGGACCTCTTACCTCAACTCTTTGGGATAGATATGGGAAGTTCATATCATACAAATAGCCCAATTGAGAGTTCAGCCTAGGTCTCAAATAGCTTAGTCCAGATGCCACAGCCCACTGGGACAAATCTAGGATATCTAATTTACGACTAGGCTGACTCAGATGGCCAGGGCACAGATCATACTATTGACCTGACTGGGGTCCAAAAATGTGGGAAAATTCATAAAAGTTTCTGATTTTTCTGAACCTCAAGCATCCCCCAACCCCCTCCCCACCAACCCACTGATCTCACCGCCAACCCTCTAATGACCAATCCTTTAACACTTCCCCCAAGCGATTTTCCCAATCATTTAAACAACCGCCCTGCCCAGGGGCTGTTGTCATTATATTCTCTTGCTTTCTCATGCTTTGCGCCCATTAAATCTCATATACACTGTTAAGCTTGTCATGGCCTCCATCCGCCTTTATTTTTAATTAAAACTTTCTACCATTTAATATGGTGAAACAAGCTGATTCCCAGATCTATATTATAATGGTCACCAACTGGATTATCCAGTTGGTTGACTCCCACACAGTGGCAAATTGTGATATTATAAATTTAGCTCACCCCCAAGGATGAACCCGCTTTTTTCCATTATCATGTTCCCATTTGTGTAAACCCTCCCATCCATTTCACTGTTGGCTTCCCCAAAGCCGCTCCTCTGTTGGAACAGCACTAGGGCATCTCTACTCCACCGCCCATGGAGGCAGGACACCTACCTGGTCCACCCACTGATGGTCCAGCCTGACTGTGGGGCCTGGAGCACCCCATTTAGGGAAAGTTTGGTCCAAACGCTCTTTGCAGGTTCCATCCCCTCTGCTCTCACCCCGGATCTCATGGCAGCTCTTGTGCTGCCCCTCATTGGTGTGCAAGCTCACTCATTCAAATCCAAAGGCCAGCAACCGTGAACCCTTGAGGAAATGTCATACTCCCTGGCTCCCCCACCCTTAGGTTTGCCCCCACAAAACTTGTGGTTGCCCTCATTGCAAACATTTTTGGTTTTCCTTCAGGCCTTCGGTTTGTTATTGAGCTTTTGCTTCCCTCACGTTTTCCACTGGAACCCCACTTATTCAAGTCACTCTGACCTCTGTGTTTGTGGCATTATGGGCTCTCCACTGGGTGCTCACGCACCCTGATTGGGAGTCTAGTCTAATTATTATCAGCTGAATTTATGACTAATGAACTAACCTTTTATATCAGCCTTTTCTGCCCTCCTCACCGGCACTGGCGAAGTGTTGGCCTACTCATTTACTCTGCATGTGCACTCCCTCTGCAACCTGGTCTTTTCCTGCTGGCCGGCTGCCTTGTCATTCTACCTTGCTGACAGGCTTTAATAAATTGGTCCCCGCCCCACCAAGCCCCAGCGACGAGTGTCACCCCCTCAAATAAACATTATAGGGCTGGGAGTCCCCCTATCTTTTCCAATGAGGTGGCCAACCAATTCCTGGGCATCCTGGCGGAGCTCCTGGTGCGGTTTATTGCTGATGGCAGGAAAACCTCGACCCCTCTGATGGCCAGCAGAGTTTGGCTCTCCTTGATGTTTTGGATGAGGATGCCCACCGCTGGGTCAGGGGAGTGCTCCGCTCTGCAGCCAAATCTTGAAATCCTATCCCTCTGCTTGCTCTGGTCACATCAGCGGTCCAGGCCCCTGAGTCAAGGCTGGCGCGCCTCCTCCATCTCTTTACATTGGGCAGTAAGTTATGGACCTACCCTCCTTGAATGAAGCCTTTGAAGTCCTGGCTCCCACTGTGCCAATCCACTCCGAAATCGCCATCTCTGCCTTCTGTGCTGCCTTGGACTCAACTGCGGCCGCTCATGCATCCTAGACCATATCTCAGGGTCCACAAAAATTACTTTCTCAATAGCCCGGGTGAATGGGGCCAGACCAATTCATGCCCCCATGCATGCTGTTGCAGCTCTTGAGGTACCATTACCACCACTTCCCCCTCTGCCAGTGGTCGCGGTCAAGAGAAGCGTCCCCCTAGGCTTGTGGCCCTTTTCCCCCACCTCTGTGTTCACCTCAAATTTTCATCTGGGGGAACCCCTGCTGAAGCATTTCCTATCCCTACCCTTGATCAGGAGGGTGACCCATTAGTCTCCCAGAGTTCAGATTCTGTTCTGCCCACCGTGATTGTCCCCCTAGTTTACCCCTCTCCTCCTTGAAGAGGTTGGAGTGGGTGTACATATTAACCCCCGCCTTCTCATTTTAAGCAAGGAGGAAGTGACTCTCTTATCTCAGGAACAAACTGGCATGGCACCTTCTGAGCAATTTCTTCTTATGATGGGTCATTCTCCCTCCTCTGTTGCCCTCTCTCTTGCTTCACTCAATAAAGAGGATCAATCCTGCTTCCTGTTTTTCTGTTTCTTTCCCCTCAGAGACAGGTGAGAGCACTGTACAAGCCCTCCTCAACATGAGAGGTGGGTAAATTTTTGATCTCGTGTGGCATGTTCCCTGGACCTGGTAATGGAGGAAGCTTCATCTATCCTGGACACCTCATCAGAGCCTCTGAAGTCCTTCCATATCTGACGCCGCTTACACTTTTTCTGTTAATGACTTTTGGTTTTGTGACCACTTCTTGACAGTACAGGATTTTCTCTATCCTGCAATTCAGGGGGTGGGCTGTTGACACCGTTAGCAGGACCATATTTAATTCATGAATAACTCTTTGGTATTTATGAACCTTAAGCTGAGTAGAGAGTTTCCCCTGCTGGAAACCCTTCCCCTGGGCACCTCTCTTGGCTCAATTTCCCTTCTGACCCTTTTCCATTAAATCTCCATTTGGACTTCCCTTCCTTCCTAACCCCTTACAAGGCTATCTTTGATATGTCGTTGGCATCTAAGCGTCCCCTACACTCTGAGTATTATCTATCATTTCAGCTTATTGTTGAACTAGTCTAAATCAACTGCCCCCTCTACCCTACAATGAGGAAGGGGCCAAGACTTTGTAGATTTGGCTAGATGAGATGTTAGAGAAGGGGTGATTCATTAAGTAATCTTCCCCCGTCGCCTCCCCCATAGTTTTTGCTGGGAAATCAGATGGCTCCCTGTGCCCTTGTGCTAACTATGGTCACTCAACAACATTACAGTCCCCAATCCATACCACCTGCCCTTGGAGAAGACCATCTCCAAGGCTATTACTAAGTCCCACATCTTGAAGTCAGACATGGTGAACACCTTTAATAAGGTGAGGGTGGCAAGGGCAGGAGTGGCTTACAGCTATCTGTATCCACTAAGGCCTCATCCAATTTAGGGTGATGACCTTTGTACTAAAAAAATATTCCGGCCATCTTCTAGTGCCTCATCTATGATGTGCTGGAGGACTTGCGCCTCTCTTGTGCCATTGCTTACATTAATGATATTATGATCCAATCCCCCACCCTGGAACAACATGCCAAGGACCTAGAAGCGGGGGTGGCAGCCCTCCACAAGGCAGCAGTCTTCTCAGAACCTTCCAAGTGTGAATTATTTTTGAACAAGGTAACCTTCTTAGGCAACATTGTTTTGAAGGATGGCCATGCTGTTCCCCCTGCAAGTTTGAGGCTATCCTGACGTGGCTCATCCCAACTACGCAAAAGCAACTTTGCAGCTTCCTTGGCATTGTAACCTTTTTTAAAATTCTCCTTAGCCCTCGCCCAACTAGTAGCACCCCTACACTCATCACAATAAAGATGTTCCTGTCAAGTGGTCCCCCAAATGTCAGCAGGCATCGAGTCTATTAAGGAGGTCTTCCTAACAGCCACAGTCCTGCGTCATGCTGACACCTCTCTCCCCTTTATAGTAGCTTTCAATGCCTCATCAGTGGCAGTGGAGCCGTGCTGCTACAGAAGCATAAAGGTGTCAAACATCCAGTAGCTTATTTCTCTCACAAGTTCACTTCAACTGAGCAAGCATGGCCTATTTATGATAAGGAGTTATTGGCAGTGATGTGGTCGCTCAATCATTGTTGATACCTCCTGCAGGGTGCCCAGCATGAGATCACCATTAAATGGATCATAAGGCCTTGCTCTACTACCACAAACCCCCAGAATCTGGGGCTCTAACAAGCTTGCGTCTACCAGGATCTATGTGGGTTTCACTTCAAGTATGAATTTATAAAGGGCCCCTGAACGTTTTTCTGAACATTCTCAGTGTAAAAAACTCTCCCCATCACTGGATGGTGGGGAAGATCCTCTAGAATTCACTACTGTAGTGTCCCCTCCCAAATTCTCTCCTTGACCCCACTATAGTAGCTTTCGCTGATTTGGCTAAAGAAGTCCCACTTTTCCTCCGCATCCTCACCTCCAAAAACTATCTTCAAGAAGTAATAGAGCTTTATTTTGACTTGGAGTCTATGAGTCAGAGGAGATCTCCGTATACTTTGCAGGATGGAACAATCTGGTTTCAAGATCGAGTTTGGGTCCCCCTCCCTATGTAGCCATGTTATTGAGGAGCATCATGTCCCCCAGATAGTTGGGCACCCAGCATCAAAAATTGTGTGGATCTCATCAAGAGAAAATATAACTGGCCCAGGTCCTCAAAGGGCATCACCACCTGGATCTTCCATTGTGTCACCTGCGCCTGGGCAAAATCTAATCATTCTGGGAAGAAGGGGTTGTTACACCCTCTGCAGAAGGCTGAGGGCCATGGACCTCAGTCTCAGTGGACTTCATCGTGGAGCTCCCACTCACTTGTGAACATATACTATCATGGTAGCTGTAGAACAATTACTAAGTTTGCGCTTTCTATCCCTGTCTCTCAGCTATTGCTGTGGTGGAGACCACAAATTTTATTTGTCAACCATGCCTTTGCCATGTTTGGTCTTCCCAAAGAGGTATTGAGTAATAGGAAGCCCCAGTTCACTGCCCAGTTCTGGAAGTAGTTGTTATCCCTCTTCAGCATTAAGCCCTACAGATACACTACCTGCCACCCCCAGTCTGATGGGCAGACTGAGAGGGTGAACCAGGTACTGGAGCAGTACCTGCGCTGTTATACAATGGCCTCGCAAAACACATTGGCAAGGATCTTCCACTTGCACAGTTTGCGTACAACAATTCCCTCCACTCCTTAACCAATCTCTCCCCTTTTTGGACACCCTGGGGTACAACCCCTCCTTCCAAATTGGTCCCCAGCTCAACTCAGCAGTTCCTTCATCCAAGGGCCGCGTAAGCTCACTCCATGAGACACACAATCTGGTCCATGAACATTTAACGAAGTCCATTGAGGACTACAAGAATTATGCTGATCAGAAGCGCCTCTCCAGACATGAGATCAAAGTCAGCTCCCTTGTCATGCTGGACACCTGCAACCTCCCACTGAAAGCTCCCAATCAAAAGCTACTAGCAAAACGCTGAGAACCCTTCGAGGTTGAGAAGGATTTAAGCAATGGTGCTTTATCATTTGAAACTGCCCATGTACTGGAAGCATTAAAGTGTCTTCCATACCCCCTCTTAACCCCCTTCAAGGGGGAAGGCCAACCTCTCTGGAACCCATTGTTGTTGGGGAATCCCAGGAAGTGGAGGTGTAGGCTATGCTGGCTTCCCAGAGGTCCCACCGATCTGTTCTATACCTGGTCACCTGGAAAGGCTACCCCTCATTATTAACAGCTGGTTGAGTGCATATGATTTTGCAAACTTCAAGGAGCTGGTAGAGGAATTCCACACTTCCCACCTCGTGACTCCCCTTCCCCTAGAAGATCACTGCCATCCATGCCATAAAGCTCCCAGAGAGGCACAAAAATTATGCCTTGGTCCATCCCCCAGATGGGGAAATCCTCTCAGTCAAAAAAGGAAATGGTAGTGTAAGTCCTAAAGGCCAGCCCCTACACCTGGATAGGGAGCAATACCCCTTCCAGACAAAAAGGGGTCCTAGGCTAAATGGATCCCCTGTTGCAGTTGAGCATCTTGGCGCATGTGGTAGATGAGCGCTGGGTGACCGCTCTCCCCCCCGAGATTACCCAGTTCCCACCCCTCCCCCTCCTCAACCTTGTTGGGGTTGATAGAGGGGGTCTGCAGAGATTTCGTGCAAGCCAGGGACCGTGGGCAAGCCCAGGGACCCCCCACTCCATAAGCAAATTATGCCAAAATTTTGAAGAAATTGCCTATGCCAACCTCAGGGCCCGGTCTGCAAATTCCAGTCTGAAGGGAGCTGGTCTGGACTGGCCAGTGCCAAAAATAAAATAAGTATACAATTTGGATCTCGGATCAGGCATTAAACAACTTGGACCTCTTGACTCAACTCTTTGGGATATATCCTTGAAGTTTAAATTGTTCAAATAATCCAATTGAGTTTTTGGACCAGGTCTCAAATAACTTATTCCAGCTGCCACAGCCTTCCAGGATGAATCCAGGAAATCTGAATCATGCAAGTAGGCTGACTTGGATAGCCATGACCTGGATCAGCACTATTGACCTGTCTGGGGTCCAAAAATGTGGGAAAATTAATAAAAAAGTCTGTTTTTTTTCCTGAACCCAAGCTTCCCCCACCCCCTCCCCACTAGCCAACCAGATACCACCATCAACCCCCAAGGACCAATCCTGTAACACTTCTATCAGGAGATTTTCTTAATTCTTAAGACAACCTTCCTGACCAGGGGCTGTTGTTGGTTCATTCTCTTATTTTCTTGCACTTTGCACCCAATAAACCTCATATACCCCCTCAGCTGTCATGGCCTCCATCCGCTTTAATTAATAATTAAAAAATTCTGCCAATTGATCCAGATAAGCGCATTGCTTCACAGATCCATATTCCAATGTTCGCTGAGTGGATTATCCAGTTGATTAACCCTGCCATATGGCGGTGGATCATGGGTATTATAAATCAGCTCGCCCCCAACAGTGAACCCACTTCCTCATTCATTATTGCGCACCTGTTTGATGTGAACCCTCCCAACCGTTCCGCTGTTGGCTTCCCTAAAGCCATACTCCTGTTTGAACAGCGCCAGGGCACTTCTATTACGCCATATGCAGAGGCGGGACCCCTACCTGGTCCATCCACTGATGGTCCAGCCTGACCATGGGGCCTGGAGCACCCCATTTAGGGAAAGTTTGGTCCCAACGCTCTTTGCAGGTTCCATCCCTCTCTGCTTTCACCCCAGATCTCATGGCAGCTCTTGTGCTGCCCCTCATTGGTGTGCAAGCTCACGCATTCAAATTTGAAGGCCAGCAACTGCGAACCCTGGAGGAGTTATCATCCTCCCTGCCTTCCCCACAATTGGGGGTTGCCCCTGCAAGACTCACGGTTTCCCCAATGCATCTATTTGGTTTGCCTGGTGGCCTTTGGTACGTTATTGAACTTTTGCGTCCATCACATTCCCAATAGAACCCCACATATTCAAGTCACTCAGACCACTGTGACCACGCATTCTGGGCTCTCCACTGGGTGCTCACGCAACCTGATTGGGAGCCCAGATTAATTTTTATCATCAGATTCCATGACACTCAGGGGGTAAATTAGTTTTGCCTCCTAAGGTTTGATATTTGACTTTGCAAATGGAAAAAGGGTATTTGATGAGGCATGTTTGTTTTTTTGGGGCTCCTTTACTTTTTGCTAAGAGGTCAAATATTAATGGAATCCGATACCCTAGTATAGACAGGTACTTTTATTTATGATTACCAATGCAATTAAATTCCTGCATTAGTTGGACTCCAATAAGCAACTTGTATTTATTATTTTCTAATGCAATAGCGGGGGAAGTAATTAGAAGATTTCAAAATAGATAGGTAAGGCGGAATACGCCCCATTTTCTTTACTCATCTGATCACCAGCTGTCCTATATTCAGCTTCTTGGATTAAGTCTGGAGCCATTTACTATTCTGGATAAATTTGGAGGATATAACATTAACCAGTGAGCTGGTATCAATTATTACCAAGACTACAACCTTGTGAACGACTACCTCTACTCAAACCACCAAAGAACCAAACTGACGATTAATGGCTAGTAAACTTTTGTGGAGTATATGTAGTAAAGCAAGCGAATAATTTTGCCACGGCCAAGCTCAGGGCTTCTCAATGCTTTTAAAGTTTCTATCAGCCAGAGCTTAGCTTTTCCATAGAGTAGTTGACCTCCAAGATTTGTTTTAATAGCTACCATATATAAAAATAAGAAGGCAGAAGATCTTTATTTACTTGGATATTAAGGGGTGCATTGACTTCTTCAGGCGTCGCAAACACAAAGCATTATGAAGTG
Organism: Massospora cicadina; assembly: GCA_022478985.1. Classification (NCBI taxonomy): domain Eukaryota; kingdom Fungi; phylum Entomophthoromycota; class Entomophthoromycetes; order Entomophthorales; family Entomophthoraceae; genus Massospora; species Massospora cicadina. The sequence continues at coordinate 47,214 of JAKSZP010001560.1, forward strand.
CTGGGCTTATGATTAGAGCTAGTACAAGGGTCTTAAGCACTTGATTGTCATCAGAATAGGGAGCCTCATGCCATATACTGACTGATTTTTTTCCGGCCTAAGTAGAAAGATGCATCAAGTGTCTACAGTATGGTTGTTTCTCTTGTAAAAAGTATAGTATAATTTGGGAGTAGGCATTTTGTGGGGTGTAACCGCTAGAACCTGAGGCTGAGGCTTATGAATATTAATATGAGGGGGCCCAGTGGGCTTTAGTAGATCAGCCAGAATCACCAAAATGGCTTCTTTGATATGAAGGAGAGAGTCCAGTTAGACTTCACCTCCTTAAGATAAATTAGAATGTTAGTTGTATCTTTAAACGCTGAAAATGAAGCAGTGATAACATCATCTAAAGTAAGACATTTTTAGGCGACCAACGTTTGGCCTCAAGGTAAAAATTATGAGCAAACTCTGTGCTGATTTCTCCATGATTAAGGCTTATGTCCATAAATGCTTTTGGTTTGATAAAGATATTGCTCCCAAATTCCTGAAGCATAGCAGCCTTGGCGTCATCCCAGGTCTTGCAATGCATTAGATGAGGTACCATAAGGTCTTGAGCTACGCAACTAAGACAGTTGGTTAGGTGTTTAAATCGTTGGGTGTTAGTAACTTCCGCTTTGGCACTTTCATAACAAAATAGATAGAGAATATACTCCCTTCACCTGGGACGTACTCTTCTTTGAATGATGGTTGAACGTAACCCTGGGGGGTTAATAGTCAAACGACATGAATTGACACTGGGGCTGCGTTTTCACCTGAAGAAGAACTGCTAGATCTGGGAGATACGTGAGGGCGGTTAGCGTCCTTCTGACCTTGTAAATCATTGATACTTTAATTATTGAATCTACCCAATAATACGCATATGAAGAGCCAAATTGGTGGCAACAAGCGGAGTTAACTGTTGAAATTCGCTTTTTAACTTGGTAGTTGCATCTAAAGTTTCAGTTAGCGTTGTTCAATGGTTAGAATTCTTTGTTCAATTCAATGTATTACAGCGGGTAAATTTGCCAAAAAGTTAAGGCTTTCTTGATCCAAAGAGAGGGATCTAGCGCCTAATTTGTATTGCTTATTTTATAAAAGTTGCACCATAAACTCAGGGTAAACCTGGCAGGGAGCACCAATTATGTTAGGACTAAGGGGTTTAGACCACTTCCCCTTTTAAAATTAAAGGCCAGGAAACCTAAAGTTCCTGGGTTCTAGATTATAGTCAATTGTTTGACTTGTCCAGAAAGCCTTTACTCAGGTTAAACCCTGGAATCATAATCCTAAACTATTTTTTCTAGCTGAATACATCAAGGAAGGACAATTTAACTTAAAATATGGCAAAGAGAGTAATCTTTATTTGCTTAAAGTCAAAATTATAAGGGAGATCAGGTAGGTTACTCAGTCCTTCTCCAGGTACAAACTAAGATCTATATTTTTAAAAATGGGGATTTTGTGGCAGGATAGTAATCTTGGTCAAATAGGATTTACTTGCCGCATGGACTGGGTTTGAACCTTAGAATTAGGAGGTTTTAGGTAATTGATATTTGATTGAATCAGGTGGGAATTTTCACCAATATTGAGAGGGCTTGAAATTTGTTAGGGATATCCCTGATACTTGTTTCAGCTATTTTGACAGATCAGGTTCGATTCACATCATCTACCTTATCTAAATCTTTGTTTTGGGCAGATCCCAACAGGCACCATATCCCCACACATCCTATTAATATTAACAGTTTTTTACCTTAATAAGAGATTCTAATTTTCCCCATTTTATCAGCTTTAGTAACTTCTCCACTAGTTTACAGCTTTTAGTCTATATTAAAAACTTTGGGAACAGTCCAGAGAGATGATTAACCAAGAGGGACCTTGGTTAAAGTGCTAGTATAGGTATTTGTAAACTTAGCTTTGGGATTCTGCCCTACCACAGCAACGATTTATATTGCATTGTTGTCTTTCTTATAATATTTTATATTACACTCTTTCACAGTAAAATGTTAATTGATGGATTAAAAGAAGAATAAGACCTTCTGCAAGCATCACCACTTAATTTATGACATCTTTGTATAGTTAATGACAGTTGGATTGGCAGCTGCTTCAACAGAGAGCTGGCGGCCACTTTGGAAAGTATTGCCGTTTGTCTGGGGCATAGAAATTAGGGGGATTGAATATCATAAGTTAATTTAGAGAACATTTAAAGTGTATGCGGATGGGTTAACAAAATTACATAAAAAATACAAGCTGCTAATCAACATTGATTCAGGTTGAATAGGATTAGGACATTAGCATAAGACTGGGGTTTGGCATGTAAATGGAAGGAAGCTTGAAAATATAATTTATTTTATGTTGTTCTGGTAGGTAAATAAGTTACTCTTCTGGGCTGAGGATAGGCTTATTGCCTGACGCAGGAACTGCAGCAGGTTTTGGGGGGAGAGGCAGGATTGTACCCCAAACAGAAAAGTCTCAGGTTTGGTGGTGGTTTAGCGCTAGGGCAGTGGGATCATTTCTGGAAAAAGCTACAGGGAGAGGTACTTTAATTCAAGTGAACTTCCTCAAAATAGGATGTATAGGTTGTCCACCTTGACATGGGCCTACAATGAATGGTCATGTATGGAAGGGATTTCATTGTAAGGGTTTATTAACAAAAAGATTTATAAGAACTTGGGCATATCACGACAAAGGTTTGAGTCCAGAAAGACGTTTGGCCTCATTAGGGGACCACAGACTGAAGGATAGGGTCTAAGGCGTAATCTTCTGTTAGATTTTCCATAATCATATAATCCAGCACTGATTCTTTATTGGAAATGATTGATACGAGTCTTATCACAGAATGTTGTTTGCAGATATTGCCTATTAATTACATAGGGCAACAAAATTTTTTAAGAAACCGTATCACTTAATAGGTGACTCATATGGGGTTTTAAATGATGGATTCATATCTGGGCTTGGTTTTTGTTATCATCAACAGTATTGCCAAAAAATGACTTAGTCATAGATACAAAATAGCTTAATGTACATAAAAAGGGAATTAAAAAATACAATAATGGATTTATTTTAAGTATTAACATGAAAGTAATTTTATTTTATTAAACTATAACTATTAAGAAAAATTGCTTCTCTTTTTTACTATATAAATAAATGCTCTTTTTACTGGCTATTAAGTTTATTTTTCAATCTGAAATGATCCATAGGTATCTGCTTTCCCTTTGATAGGCGGTGGGAACTTGATATGCTCCTATTACCAGCATAAACAAGTATATTACATCTGCTTGTTATCTTTCTTTAGCTTCAATTGAGTAAATTGAAGAAAAATTTTAAGCTTTAAAAAAGTACAAGTACCGCTACTTAAATTAAGCAAGTTTAATTGGAATGTTAATGCTACCGACGCCTGCTGCCCTGGCTTGGGGTGGTGGTGCGCAGCCTTCTGGCGTCCTTTGGTCACCACCAAAGAGCGTCCAGGCTGGCTTTGTTAGCCCTCCCAATGCCACTGGGCGTTATGTCCCACCTCAGGACTTAGCCCACCATCTTGTATGCACACAGGCGGTGCTCCAGAGCCCTTTGGTGCTCCCTTAAAGCAACCTGCGTTTTGGCCTTCAGGTCAAATATGGGAATCTGTTTCCATATGCATGTGCGTCCATCAATGAGATGGCCATGGTGGTTATAAATCTGCCAGATATATTGATTTTCGCCCATTCAAAGGCTATGTTGACCTCAGATTTGATCTGACACACACACACACACACACACACACACACACACACACACACACACACACACACACACACACACACACACACACACACACACACACACACACACACACACACACACACACACACACACACACACACACACACACACACACAGGCTGATGCAGTGGCAGCATCTAAGCTGCTAATCATATATAAAATATCCCTATCCCCACTGTTCACATGCAGCTCCCAGAGAGGACACTTTGGTGGACCAGTTCGCCAGGTTACCCTCCCACCTTTCCCCCAATTGTCTCCATCATGAGCTCATGGAGGGTTTGGCTGTTTATGGTGCATACCCCATGCTGCAGTTCATGGTTCCAAATGGAGAGGATTGTTTGGCAGGGCCATGAATTTTTGTGACAATCTGCCTATTTCATCACAATACCCATCTTGCAATTCCCCCTCACAAGTTGATCAGTTCCGCCCCTGATCACCCATTCTGGGCACACGTTGAGAACAGCCAGGCCATTTGCCACTTGTGCTTTGAGCTTGATCACTCAAAGAGCAAGTGCCCTATGGCTTTCGTCTCTGCTGCTTCCACCGTTCCACCCTCTGGTTTGGCTTGGCGCTGCCACACCCAAGTTTTTTGAGTTGGGCTTGATTCTCCTGTCCCCAACCTTGGTGAATTCTGGGTGGCTTCCAAATCCACAGCCAATCAAATTTTAAGAATTATAAAAACTTAGTCAAGTTATGGCAACCTGAGCTGATAGCTGAAACAGATTCAGCTGAGCTGCTGTGGTCAACAGTTTTTGGCCAATCAGATGCGGCCAACGTGCCAACTCCAGTGGCTGGTCCAGCATTAGACAAGACAAATCCTTTTAAGTGTCTCAATTGAATTGATGAAAATGACCAGTCATATAACGTTAAATCAGATTTTGCATTGGAGGAGTTTTTTGTCAATCCTCTTAAATTGCGCCTCTGCTGTTTTATCCTAAAAACGGTTATCCCATCTATAATAATATAAATAAAATGGCAGTTAAAGCCTCTGCAGCTCCTACCAACACCCTCCTCTGCCAACAACTCCATGGGGCGATGGAACCTCTCGATGAGGGTATTCCCATCCAAAATTTCCCCCATGATTTTGAGGAGGAGTCTAAATACAAAATTGAGTATCTTGCTTTTGGTGCAAGCTGTGCTTGCATTAATGCAGTAAAAACCTCTCTTTTTGACCCCAATTATCCCAAAACCCACCAGTTCATCAAGTCATTTGATTGTGTGCCTGCTCTCAAATCTTTTGCTGAGCATCAACTTGCTCAATACATTGATGCGATGGATACCGCTGGCCTCACAAACAAAGAAAACCCACAGCTATACCTCCTTATGCCCCATGTCGCAGATGCTCCCACCCTGATGCTGTCTGCCATGGTCCTACAGCTAAAGCAGGTGCCAGACAAAAGTTTCCCTAAAGCTTCCTCACCTTCTGATATGGCTTCCTAGGCTGTTAGCAGAGGTTCCATATTAGGAAAAAAATTTCTAATAATCCCTTTATTTTTCCCATTTGCAAATAAAGATGTGAAGCGACTCTCCCTTTATGGGTTGGGCCCACTAGTGCTAAAAAACATCTGCTTGTTCAAAGGGTTGTAAAAACCGTGGGGTTTTCACTGGTGCACAGGTTTGCTTAACTACTGAAACTGGGAATAAATACAAATTTTCTAATTGTATGATTACAATTAGCCTAGTCAAGTTCATAAAAGTGGGTAGCTTCAGCCCTACTCTAGCAATATAAAGGTTCAAGTGACTTCAGCCTCACTTTGGCAATATATAAGGATTCAAGTGACTTCAGCCTCACTCTGGCGTTGACACTTAGACAGGAAGTACTTCTTCACAACTTCACTTTGAAGTAAACAATCAACAATTGAAAACAATAAAGTATTCACAATTCTAAGGTGTTTATTAATACTAAAGTGAGGTATATCTATAGGTTAAAATGGTGAAGGACATGTGTTAGGGGTATTTGTGGTAATTAAAATATTTTCAGCACACCTAGCTGATGAAGGGGATATCCACGATGGTCTCAGCATGCCTAGCTGATAGAAAAGGGATATTCACAATGGTCTAGGCATACCTTGCCAATGAAAAGAGATACTCACAATGGTCTCAGCACATCTAGCCAATGAAAAGAGATACTGGTTCATTTTTTGGAAAGATTTCATCTGATTCCCTGATGAATAACGTATTTAAATCGCCATTCATAACAGCCCACATATTGGCTACTGAACCTGATAATTTCCCATGAGTAATTGCTCATTTTGAGCCAATTTACTCATGTCCACGTTGTCATCAATAATCCCCAACAAAATAGAAATTATAATTCTCATCAGATTTGATCCTCTGTGAATTACAATCAACCATTTAATCAGTGATTATTTCTGAAGAGATGACATAATTGATCATCATCTCAAAGCTTAATCAATAAGCTAAATTAAATAAATGAACCAATTATTTTAATTTAATTGAAGCTTAAATAATTCATAAGCTGGATAATGTGGTCATATGAAAATTCCCACACATCCCCCGCTTGACCAGATTATCAGCTAAAAATGTCTTCTACCAATACTTCATATTATGAGCTAACCCTGGCCAATCTGAAATGGATGCCATCTTTTTTGAGCGGCATCACACACCACTTAAAGAGGTACCCTTTCCATTCCTGCCAAGTTAACACCCCAAGTCAACTTGATTTGGTTATCTCATCTGCTCTTGCTGCAATGGTACTTATTTTGCAGAATCCACATCAGGTTCAGAGAACTTGGTTTTGGCTTGCTCTATCCCTTGCAAGTATCTGATCTCAGATCAACTATAGCAACCTCTTTCACAACATTGTCATTCAACCTCCCTCCCCCAGAGGCATCAAAAAAGAGCTTGCAATTTGCAACCCAAGGCATTAAAAAAACAAAAAAAAATTTAACTAATTTATTTTTTCTTTCTTTTATATTTTTCTCTTTTTTTAGCACTAGGTGATTCCAAAAAAAATTTGAGGTGGGTTTCCTTGGGACTAATATACCACACCACGAATTTTTCTAGCCGACCATCTAGTACTAAAAAAAGAATTTTTCTAGCCAGTACAGGATGTGAACTCAAAATTTGCACTAGGGTGGAAGCAGCTTTATCTGCCAGGCTAACCGCCCTTTCTTCTTTTCTTTTTTTTCGTTTTATAAAAATATAATAAAACTTTCTTAACATATATTTTTAATTTATGTGGGGAAGGCCGACCATGGGACGGACACTTCTGAATATGACTCAGGAAAGATAAACTTAGTACCAGGGGAGGCACCCCAGAGAAGCGATGCTATCTCTTGTTGCCAGCGGGAACGCCACTATGGGGAGGGGAGGGAACGTGTGAAGGGGCCGTAGCCACTATTGAGCACGTGTGGAGGAAGGGGTCTGACTTGATGAACCAGACTGGGAACCAGGAGGAGACCAGTTGTCGGTGACGCGGTGGGAGATATCCAAACATCCATGCTTGAAAGTGGTCCACCAAATGAGACCGGAATCTGTGGACAGCTTCTGGGAGGGTGGGGATGAAGCCAACGATGGCATCCAAGACAATCATGTGGATAGTCCACATGGCGATTGCAACCACCAGAGCATGGAGGGAGGGTGGAAGGGGGGAGGCCATTGATGAAGCAAACATATCTCTTGACAGACTGAAGGGATGCGTTTGATCCTGGCCTAGCAGACGTTGGACTTCGCGCCATATTACTTTAAAGGTAGGACACTTCTCCAGGCGGTGGAATAGCGTTCCATACTGGCCACACACAACACAGGATGAGTGTAAAGCGTTAGAGCGCTCAGCTGTATGATACACCCGCCTTAGGCAGCGCCACACATGGGAGCGGACATGAGGCTGCAACAGAGGATGGTGTGCGTATTTTCAGATAGTCTTTTGGGTCTCAGTGGAATAAGGGATGTCCATCATGTCCAGGTAGTCCACCCTGGATAGGACTTGGGGTCGAATGGGGATCACGCCATCATGGATGGGTAGCCCCTGTACCTCTTGTGTGGACTGAGGAGAGGGGCGGCCTCTTCAGGTTGTATGTCCGCTAATATGAATTCTCCACTCTGCGCTTCACATGGAGAGTAGGATTCGTTTGTAGTGGGCTTTAGTCCCGTGAGGACCTGTGGCCGATGTGTGTGATGCGAGGTATTTCATCAGGGAGTGGGGGTTTGATGGATTGTTGAGGCCTAAGGCTCAGGAGAAGTTGGAGTGGGCCGCGCGGGACCAGTGTTGGGATGGGAGTGTAGGAGCGGTGATGGCCGCGATCCAGGTGCCCAGGATCTTGGCAGCATGGGCTTTGAAGTCAAGCAGGCCCATGCCACCTTGATGATGAGGACCAAACATGACCTCTAGCCATACTGGTGGAGGGCGGCCTGACCAAAGCCATCCTTGCAGCAAAGCATACAGGGATTTGAAGAAGCTTGGGGAGAAGGGGATGGCGCGGGCTCCGAACCAGACTTTGGATAGGAGCATAGAGTTGGCAAGAACAACCCTGCCAGTGAGGGTAGTAGGGTGGTTTCTGAGAGAGGCGATTCACTTCATCACGTTGTCCAGTATATGGCACTCCATTACTGCTGACGCGTATCCACCTGCCTCCATCCACATGCCCAGATGGCGCACCAGTCCTATGGTAGGACGTGGCACAAAGGGGAGCACCAGTGGAGCGGTGTGTTGAGTTAGTAAGGCGTGGATGTGGGCGAGCAGATGGGCCTGGTTGGGAACTAATTGCTGGGGCCCATCAGTTCTGAAACCGACCAAGGAGGATGATTTTGGTCTTGAAGGCATTCAGTGCCGCGTTGCTTACCCGAGAATATTCCTGGATGAGGGCTTCAAGCGCGCATGCATCTTTGTTATTAGACACCCCCACCACGCAATCATCTGCAAATGCCATCATATTGACTGGGGTTTGGCCCGGCACATGGACCCCAGTGAGTTGGGCATTCACATTTCGCAGTAGTGGGTCAAGGCTGAAGTTGTATAAGAGTGGGCTGAGGGGGTCCCCTTGTCGCAGGCCCCTTTGAGGGCGGACTACTTCCGTTAGGAAGCCTGGGCCACGCACTGCCATTGTCGCAGATTCCGTGAGCAGCATCACCCAGTTTATGAAGCGGGGGTAGGCGGAATTGATGGAGGCAGGCCCTAAGGTATTCCCAGTTTACTCTATCATAGGCCTTTTGTTGGTCCAAGAATACAATTGCCCCAGAGGCTGTGGACTGACATACATTAGCCACAGAGTGCACGTTATCCCAAATCGACCTTCTGGGGATGAAACCAAATTGTTCTGGGGAGATGGTGGCAGATGCTACAGTCCCTAAACGGTTAGCCATGATTTTTGTTATAATTTTGGTGTCTGTGTTTGTTAGAGAAATGGGGTGCCAGTTGGCAAAGTCCAGCTTATCCCCTTTCTTGAAGAGTGTGATAGTAAAGGCCTCATGTCCTCCTGGTAGGAGGCGCGTTTCCAACAGGCTTTGGTTGAGTGAGGCTAGCAGCAATGGGGATATATATTTGAAATATTTTTTGTAGAACTCATATGGAATGCCATCTGGGCCTTGGCATTTTCAGTTTGGCGCACCGCGAATGGCTGTCCATAATTTGTTTGGAGTAATTAAATTCATTATTTCCGGGTATCAGAAAATGGTATGGAGATGAGCTCAGTCAAGAAATTCCGCCATTTTGGCCAGCTGAATTGGTTCAGCTTGTTATAAGTCAGAGTAATATTTTTGCATCGCGATTGCCACTTTGGCTGGTGTGTCCACAATGGAATTATCTGATCTTTGCACCTGTGTGCAGGCCACGCTCTGACATGGTGCGAAAATTTTTTTAAAGAAGTATGCGGTGCACTTTTTGCCTTTAGTGATGCGTGTAGCCCTGTATTAGACACAAACCCGGTGTTTGTGTTGCCTTTTGAGTGCGTTGAGGTGGGCGGCTGCCTCCGCCCACTTCCGGCCCCATGCAGGGCTGTATCCTGTGGCTGGAATGTTGGACTCCAAGTGGGCCAATTCTGCCAGAGCGCGCGAGATAACCGCCAATGTGACTCATGAGCATCTGGAGGAGAGATGGCGATAGTGGCGGATGGTGTCCTCTTTGAAAGTTGCCCATGTGGAAATGGGGTCCGCACAAAATGGTGCAACAAATGATTTCGCCAAAGTTGCCTCTTCCACCCACGTGGAAAATCCTAGCAACGCGAGATCAGGGGGAGCGGATTTTGCACCAATGTGGGGCCTTTGCAACTGTGATGGGTAAGTGTTATGTTATCGAGACCAGTCAGTGGTCGGAGAATTCCATTTTAATTGTTTTGAAGTGGGAGATGTGGGGTTGGAATTTCGCAGGCGTTAGAATAAGGTCGATGTGGGTCATGGACCTTAATTGGCCGTTGTGGACGTGGGGACGCGTCATGTTTTCAAGCAGTAGGGCATGTCATGGCAGCGCATCCATTAACCCAAGGGTGGCTTTTAGAATGCATAGTTCTATGTGACCCTGTGGGGCATGGGGTGAGGGCAGCCACTGGTCCGTTGGTGAGGTTAGCTAACAGTTCATGTTGCCAACTAGGAAAGAATCAGGGGGTAGCAGGAGGGATTTGATCAACAAGAAAAATTCCCTGATGCTTGTGTGCACCTTTTTGGGGCATAGATGTTGACGATTGTGTGTGCAACGTCAGCCCACGAGAAGGTGACAACAAGCACTCAGCCATTTAGGAATGTTTCTAAGGATGTGAATTTGAAAAAATTATTTTTCTGAATTAGCACCCCACAGTGCTTCGACCAAAAGGATAGGGATAGGAGGAGCATTGTTTTCAAGCTCCTCGGAACCTCATGGACAGTGGGACTCCTGGATGGCCAGGATATCCACAGGTAATTTGTGTTGTAAAAAACTCAGTTTCCTAGCCCAGGATGGGGAGGCCTTGAGTCCGGCGATATTCAGCGTCCCTAGAGTGAAGGTTTCCCCCATTGCACCTTAGGTGCGAGGGGGTGGGCACCCTGGCCCACCATCCTCTTTAAGGTCCCCACAGGCTTTCACAGCAGCGCAGGTGTTAGCAGCAATGCTATCGGGGTTTTTGTTAATTTTTGTGGAAAGAGTCGCATTGGCTTTAGCCTTCACTTTTGTTTCCTGACGGTGGAAAAGTTTTCTGCGGTGCGGATAAGTTCGGTGCACCATCAAGTGGGGCAAAAAAAAATTTTCAGTTGGGATAGGTCCCAAGTTGGTTTTGACCGGAGCTTGGGTGCAGCGATTGGGTGAGATCAAATCTCCCATCAGATCCTCAGATTGAGTGGCCCGCTCATAATGGGCCTCCCAATCTGATTGGGTGATAGATTCCCGAGTCACTTCCACCGTGAAGGTCTCCATATCCTCCTGGTATTGTGAGTGTGGGATGGTGGTGGTGGCCTTGGCCACTTCCTTGGCCACAGCCCTACAGGCCTGCTTGGCCTTCTTCCACTCCTGTGGGGAGATGGGCTTTACCAATAGGTAGCAGCCTTGTGCTCCCCACAGGAAAGCCTCCTTGGTGCTTGCGGTTGGTTTGTAGTGCGTCTCTCCGCTGGCCATGGCCGCCAAGGGGTGCTCTTGGAATGTGACGCCCTCCTTGATGGGGCATGCATGCGCCTTATGGCCAAACGTGTCACAGTGGGTGCAAAATGGGGGGCGCGCGTCCACGGTTACCCATAATGGGTGGGTGGTATGCCCTGCAATGTCAATAAAGGTGGAGTGCGGGATCTGGGTTAGGTCCTTTGTGATCTCCTCCAGTTGGGGTCAGAACTGTGATGGCTTTGCTGGTGCACAGGTGTGGCATCAGCATGAAACATTGCATTTCAAAAGATTGTATTTCGCCGTATATGGCGAGACCATCTTTCAGGGTCTTGCTCCAAAATATCACATTTTACCATAGTAGGCAAAAAGTCAAATGTGAGGAAAATTTGGTTTGATTTTGTCCATCTGGTGCATTTGGTTTCGATGACCCATTGCCCTTCGGGGAGGTTGACCACTATGCACACCGCTGCAGCCTCATCTGCTGCTATTTTGCTTTTAAAACCTAGGTCCAGCCAACCATGCGACATGGAGTGAGGTGCAATGTACACCGCGGTCGGGAAAATTTTGTGTACATCTTCACAAAATTTTTCCCATAAGGCCATTTTTTGGATGTCCAGATACACACGGACTCCAAATTCCAATGACAAAAGTGGCTGGGAGTGTGGCGTGTTGATGTACTGGTTGCATCGTGCTTGCCACATGAGTATCTCCAGGGAAATTGTGACCGCCAGTTTTTTGAGATTTTTATCAATTCCACTAGATTCTCCGGGGCGTTTTCAAATGTTAGAGGCCGCGGGCCTTCCGCCTGCTCCTCTTGCCTTGCTTGCCCAACTGCTCCCAGACATGGGCGCAGACTAATCTCCTCTATGATATTATCAAACTAGACTTAGTCTTGAATTGAATAGGTTGCAAAAGTTTTTGCAATGAGAAAGAAAAGTTTTACTTTCTTAACATATATATTTATTAACCTTATTTTTAATTATTATTATTATTTTTTAGCTTATATTTTTCTTCCTTTTTTTAGTTAGTATATTATCATTACCATTATTATTATTATTTATTATTATTATTAATTATTATTTTTATTATTACTATTATTTATATTATTAAGTCCATTTTTAAGAAATTTGCTATGTACCCTATTAATCACATGACTGTTGGACACATTTTTGATTGTGTAGGCATTATTTGCTGTTTTGGCAATAATCTCAAATGATCCTGACCATAATGCATCTAGCTTATTTTGGTGTTTGGACTCATTTATATCATAATAAGCTATTTGTACTCCAATGGCAAATTCCCTAAGGTTGGATTGACTTTTATCATTGGCTTTTCTGGCTTGAATCCTTTTTTGATTGTAGTATCATAAGCTTGACATTGGAGATCCACTATTATATTAGCGAGCTGATATAGGTATTTATCTGCACTTATACCAATATATTCATCATGTGTTAAAATATTCCACAATTTTGATCAAGGTTATTGGTTAGCAAAATTTGAAATCCTCTCATCAGGATATCACTAATACTGGGTAAATTCTCTCATATTTACTCCAAAGGTGGTTTGTAAATTTTTACGGCATTTTTGTTCACTCCAATAATTGATAGATGGATATATTGAGGATCCACCAGCATACCTGCCTTTAATTGGATATTTCCCTGGTGATCTGCTGATGATTCTGCTTCCTCATTACTTGGATGCTCCATACTAGTTAGATAATTTGGCGTTATTATTTTCTTGTAAACTTGACTCAACCCCTGTAGTGAGCACCATGTGTAAAAACCGTGGGGTTTTCACTGATGCACAGGTTTTCTTAACTACTGAAACTGGGAATAAATACAAGTTTGCTAATTGAATGAAGACAATTAGCCTAGTCAAGTTCATAAAAATGGGTAGCTTCAGTCCTACTCTAGCAATATAAAGGGTCAAGTGACTTCAGCCTCACTCTGGCAATATATAGGGATTCAAGTGACTTCAGCCTCACTCTGGCGTTGACACTTAGACAGGAAGTACTTCTTCACAACTTCACTTTGAAGTAAACAATCAACAATTGAAAACAATAATGTATTCACAATTCTAAGGTGTTTATTAATACTAAAGTGAGGTATATCTATAGGGTAAAATGGTGAAGGACATGTGTTAGGGGTATTTGTGGTAATTACAATATTCTCAGCACAACTAGCTGATGAAAAGGGATATCCACGATGGTCTCAGCATACCTAGCTGACAGAAAAGAGATATTCACAATGGTCTAGGCATACCTTGCCAATGAAAAGAGATACTCACAATGGTCTCAGCACATCTAGCCAATGAAAAGAGATAATGGTTCATTTTTTAGAAAAAGATTTCATCTGATTCCCTGAGGAATAACATATTTAAATCGCCATTCATAACAGCCCACATATTGGCTACTGAACCTGATAATTTCTCATGAGTAATTGCTCATTTTGAGCCAATTTACTCATGTCCACATTGTTATCAATAATCCCCAACAAAATAGAAACTATAATTCTCATCAGATTTGATCCTCTGTGAATAACAATTAACCATTTAATTGGTGATTATTTCTGAAGAGATGACATAATTGATCATCATCTTAAAGCTTAATTAATAAGCTATTTTGATAAATGAACCAATTATTTTAATTTAATTGAAGCTTAAATAATTCACAAGCTGGATAATGTGGTCATATAAAAATTCCCACAAGGGTTTTATCCCATTAGTGGATGTTGGAGTTATCAAGTATATTTAATAATTATTGTTAAGAGTATTATCTTGAATAAACATCTATTAATTAACCAGTCTTTAATCATCTTAGTTGCCAATATTTATGATTGGAGGTTATTCTAACAATAAACAAGAGATTAAGTTGTTGAATTTTTTATTGATAACTTAATTAATTTGTAGGAGTAGATTGGCTTCAATTACCAATTAACTAAGGTGTTTATGAGTTGAAGGGCGGGTAATGCCACCTATGATTAAGCAACTGGCGAGTTACCCTTTTAGGATCACAACCTGCTGATTATAGGTAATTTTCAGTACCTAAGCAGGTTGTTAAACTTATAAAAGTGTGATTTGATGAAATTTGAGCTAAGGCGTTGGGAAAAGCTCTTCGTTTTAACCCATAAGAGGTCAAATTGAGAGTTAAAAAGAGAATCCGCCTAAAACTGAAAAGGGAGATTATTTTTTTGTAACCCTTGTGGGGTAAATTATTACAATGGCCACATTTACAATTGGGGCGCTACAAAAGAGTTGGGCGCCGAGTTCTCTTAAAATTTCCTTTCATTTTTTTCTATAAAACAAATAGATATGAAAAAGATCCAAATTAATAGCATATTAGAACAAAAATTAATTCTTGCCCAACCTGGGGAAATACAGGCATTAAGTAATTAATCAAAAAGTTTGACCGAGATTCTTATATGGCAGATAGCCATGAAAGACATAGGTATATGTCTCAATACCTTAAAGTGAGTGGAAACAACAATTGGGTGTAAGAAAATGCCTAATTGAGGTTGAAATCTATTATGAAAAAAACTGGCGGCTAAATGTTGTCAAAAATTAGCTCTTCCTTATTATTTGCATCAGACCCTTTTGTTATTATAGGACTGTAAATAAAGAGGGGGAAATAATCATAGAGCAGATTAATGGCTAACAGTTATTACAAATCAACACTTCTCTATGTTCTACAATGAATAACATCATTTCAAACCTTTATTTATTTTATTTTTAATGGTCCATAAATAAGAATTGAAATAAAAGATTAATAAAGATACTTTCATATTTAAGTACTTTGATAATCTAGACTTTACTTCCTTTGAAACTAGAGTTGGAAGTATAAGAGATACTTTGCCTAAATTTATTGTTATCTCCATAGACTCTGAGTGATGAGAAAGGAGAAGAGCCACTGAACCTAAGACAAGTTAGGATCTCAAGAAGAGAGAAGAACCTCTGAACCTACTATCAGGTTAAGCTTTTTCAGCAAAGAGAGAAGTCCATATCAGTGTTTTAGAACAATTTAAGATGAGGACAAGCACCAGTTTTGCGTTGGACTAAATAACCTTGGCTATTAGGAACTCAACTAAATTAATATCCTTCAACTATTACTGTTAAAATTAATTAATTAATTACTCATACAACGCTCATACAAAGATCCTGTGCAGTTATTCAAGGGGGCTGAAGTGAGCTAATACCAGTAAATGGTAAATGTATTTTTAAAATTTAACTGTTGGCCATGAGCAAATGGCTTCCAGATTAGAAGGCGGGATGGCATGACCATCTTTTAAGATCAGATCTCTTAGTAAATGGACTTCGCGTTTTGAAGAGCTTACATTTGGATGTCTTAGAAATCAGACCAACTTTGTGGAGGGCTGCAGCCATTGCTAACAAGTACTTGCTGAGTTGTTCAGCACTAGGTGAGTTTATCAAGATGTCATCCATGTAAGCAATTGCACAGGTGAATCTGAGATCCCCCAATGCGTCATCTATTTAGCGCTGGAAAACTGCTAGACATTCTTTAGACCAAAGGTAATATCATTAAACTAGTAAACGCCATACCAGGTGTGAATTGCAGACATCTATACATGTCTAGATTTGACCTGCACCTGAGAGAAAGCGTTCACTAGATCAAGTTTATATAATACCTTTGAGCTAGAAATTTTTTGTGAAATCTCTGCCTCCAAGGGCAGAGGGTAGGGATCAGGAACCGTCACATTATTCAAGTGTCTATAATCAACACAGTCTTAAAGGACATTTGGACTATGGAGATGGGCACAGATGAGGACACGGAGAGGTTTCCTTGACTTTTCCTTTTTCATCACCATGTGTTAGGATTTTTGCATATATTCTCAGCTGACTAGATTACCAGGAATCGCTAGGGAATAATTCCCTAATGCAAAGTGAATTGGATATTGGTTGACCCTGATTTCAGAGTAACTATGTTTGGGGGATTTTAGGTTATTTGCCTGGGTCAGATCCATCAGGGATAGATCTGGATTGATGTTTAAGATCTCGTCAGGAAGAATTGCCAATGAAGTAGGGTTTCTGATAGTTGATTAACTATCAGGTGTACCAATTGGGATCATTCAGGTTCATCACCAACCTATTGGGAATTTAAGGATCAAGTTGCAAGGCGAGTGATGCCACCTGCAACTAGCAAATTGATCAGTTGGTTTGCGACCTGCCTTAGTGGGGTAACAAATCCCATTATCTAAGCAGGTCGCTTGCCAAATATGGTTGGTTTGCTTGGATCAATAGAAAAGTATTAGTGACACGTTTTCAGACTCTTTTTGTTTTAGGTCTCAAGGATTCCCAATGATGGAATCCTAGCCAGTATGGGGAAGATCATCGCTGCTGAGATGAGGATGAGTGATTAAATGGCAACGGCTGCCATTTCATTAAGGAGGTTCCAACTGAGGGTTGGGTACTGGATTCCCCACTATAAATTTCTTAAAGAATTCACTAATAAAATAATAAATAAAAGAATCAATTACTAGACCACTTTTACAAAGTATTTATTTATTTGAGGATGGACGACCAGGGGACTGACACATCCAGTATGTAGGGGAAAGGAAAGTAAAGAGAGAGAGATCACACTAAACAATAGAACCTGAAAGATAAGACATGGTACACTTAGGACCATCTAGTACTAAAAAAAACATGGTACACTTGGATGTGGCTAGGAGCCACGGGTGGTGGATGACTAGACCTTAAGTGGCATGACAGCTCAAGGGCTAGTAGGTGTACCGCCTATAGAGATTGTGAGGTTTTCAGTGTCACAACGAAGGAACCAGATTGGTAGCCAGTTACCCGTCTGTTTCTTCCATATGTGTTGTAGTGATCCAAATAGCCAGGCTTGGAAGTGGTCATCCAAATGGTGTGGAACCTGACGATAGCTTGGTTGATGTTGTGGAAGATCCCGTTAAAAGCATTTAGGGTAATTGTGTGAATGAACCATATTGTAATGCTCACAATTAAAGCCCTTAGCATCTGGGGGATAGGTGAGATCATGTTAAGTGCCAGGATATCGCGGGATAGTTGGAATTCAGCTGATGGTGATTGCTGAAATAAGTACATCACATTGGCCCAGATATGCTTGGATGGCGGGCACTCTTCCAGGCGGTGGGCTAGCGTGTTGGGTCTTCCGCAGATGGCGCATGATTGGAACATTGAGAAGGTGCGGTCAGCTGTCCTAAACGTACGGCGCATGTAGCGCCACGCTGTGGAGCTCACTTGTGGGGATAAGAGGGGACAAGTGATGAGGTCCCACACCTTCCTTTAGGGTGCGCAAGTCATATGGGAAGTCTTGGTAATCTAGATAGTCAGTCTGGGATAAAGGAAAGGGTGGTAGTGGGGCAGGTGCATTAGTCACAGTTTGTCCTCTGTGGAGTCGCATATAACCTATTGGAGGGTTAGTATCTTCGGTTTTCTGTGCATAGGAGAAACTCCAATCCCCTTGTCTTAGGGTGTACAGGACGCGTTTGAAGTAGCAGTTGATGTTGTGCGGTCCTGTGGCTGTTGGATGTGTTATTAGGTACTTCATCAGTGTTGCAGGGTTGGAGGGCACCTCAGATGTAGTGCCCTTGCGAAGTTAGTTTGGGCTGCCTTAGCCCAGTGAGGAGATGGTGGGTTGGATGACGTTGTTAGAGCTATCCATGAGCCAAGGATTTGCATCAGACATTCTGTGAAGATGAGCAGCCCCATCCCGCCTTCCTTCCATGGGCTGTAAATGGTCTCCAGCCTGACTGGTGCGCGGTATCCAGACCACAGCCAGTTCTTCAGGATCTTGTAGACTGCGTTAGTAAAGTTGGCGGAGAAGGGAATTGCGTGAGCAGCAAACCATAACTTTGACAAGATCAGGGACTTAGCACAACCCTTCCGGCTAAACTAGCTTTACTCCTCCGCATACTTGTCATTCTTTTTGTGATGTTGTCCAATACTTTGGTTTCAATAGTGTCAAGTGCATATCCACCAGCCTCGAGCCATATTCCCAGATGATGGACTGGGTTGTGGCGGGGTGGGGTGCAAAGGGTAAACACAGTGGTTTTGTTGGCTTAGATCTTTGTCTTGTGGTAGTATGTGTGGTTGGTTGGTTTGGTCGGTGGTAGGAGGGTGAGGTCCAATTTGAACTGCATTTGCCCATTACAACTACCTCTGTTTTCTGTTTGTTCAGCATGGCGTTACTCACTGACTCATACTGGTGAATAATGCGCTCAATTGCTCTGGAATCCCTATTTCCTGAGACTCCAACTATGCAGTATCAGAAAAGGCGCGCATTTTGGTTGGTAGTTGTCCATCCAACCTGATTCCAGAGGGATTTAAATTTACTATGAGGAGGAGAGGGTCAAGGCTGAAATTTTATAGTAGGGGGCTAAGCGGGTCGCCTTGTTTGAGGCCCCTTTGTGGGGTGATGGTGTCAGTTAGGAAACCTGGGCCTCTGATTGCAAACCTGGCTGAGAGCGTTAGGAGAAGCGCCCAGTTTACAAAACGGGGTGGTAGGTAGAAGGCCTTTAGACATTGTTCCAAGTAGTCCCAGTGCACTCAGTTATATGCTTTCTTTTGGTCCAGGAAAGCAAGGGCGTCTGTGGGGTTAGCTTGGCAGATGTTGGCTATGGTGTAAATGTTATCCCAAATTGAGAGATTGGGTTAAAGCCAAACTTTTGGGGGGAGAGGGCTGTCTGTGCAATGCAACCCAGACGCTTAGCTAAACTTTTTGTTAGTAATTTAGTATTAGTATTGGTGAGAGCAATTGGACGCCAGTTAATTATGTCTGGTCTCCTTTTTTTAAAGAGTGTGACCACATATGCATCTTGGCCGCCAGGTAGAAGGGCTGTGTCCTCCAGGCACTTTTTCATAGCTGCTAGTAGTACTGGTGCAATGTAATTAAAGTACTTTTTGTAATATTCATATGGAAGGCCATCAGGCCCAGGGCACTTGTGGCACAAATTTGATTTTATTACCTCCCATAGTTCATCTCTAGTGATGGGTTTGACAGGTCTGGTTGATCAGCTATATTGTCAATATTATCAGATGATAAAAAACAAAATTATTCTAGGTACCGCAAATCTGCCATGTACAGGTCAGTGTAAAATCGGTGTAATTTGGCCTATATTTCAGATGGTGTGGACGTCTGTGTGTCGTCTGCTCAATGGACCTGTGTGCAAGTTGCTGAAATTAAAATTGGTTTAAAATGGCGGAAGAATTGGGCTGTGTGAGTTTCGCCAGATAGAATGTATTTTGACTTTTATCATACTTTGATGTATTGCTGGTTTTTCTAAAGAATGAGTTGACCTGTTCAGACAGTTGGAACCACAGGCGTCCCATTGAGGACTGTATCCCTCACGAGGTGTGTTGTTTTCTAAGTGCTGGAGGTGTCTGATAGCCTTGTTGATTGTCGCGGACATTGAGGCCAGCTTTCTGGAGTTCAAGTGACAGGCTTTCTTGGTTACTCTAGCCTTGAAAATTTCCCACTCAGCAATAGGGTTCCCGTTAGGTAGCCGCTTTTTGTCTGTGTTGTTAGCACCATCTTGATCCAAAGTTTAAGCTCTAGAAGATGGATGATGCTTGGATAAACTTTGTATCAGGTCAGTGGCTTTTGGTATTTTGCCTCAGATAATAACGTTATTGAAACCATTTGGTGGTTGGAGAAAGGGATAATTGTTGTTGTAAAATTTGATACATGGTGACGGAAGTCTACAGGGGCGAGCATCAGGTCAATCCAGGTCATTGAGACCAGCTGGTTATTGTTGTAGTGGGGCCTCATCATGTTGGCCAACGTGGTGGCCTGTTTGGGGATAGTGTCATACAGGCCCAGCGTTGCCTTTAGTATGCGTAGTTCTGTGTGGCCATGGGATATAGCCTTTGATTTAGGCCAGAGGTCATTTATGGCATTAAGCCAGCAATTGAAATCTCTCGCAAAGAACGTTGCCTCAGCGAAAGGAGTTGAGAGTATATTGGAGAAAATTTTTTGGCGGTTGTTTAAATCATTTGGGGCATACACACATGCCACGGTGAAAGTTTCTCTGTTCTACTCAAAAATTTATTAGAGCAGACGTCCCTCCTGGTGAGAGGATGTGCTCTGGATATTTACTGGAGGATTACAGTTAGATCAAATTGCCACCCCACAGTGGTACGTCCAAAAGGATTTAGCCAGAAGGAGCATGGTTGACCATGACTCCTCCTCCCCTGGTGGACAGTGGGGTTCTTAGATGGCCAAAATGTCCATGGGGATATTGCACAGGAAAGCCATTTTTTTGGCCCGGGACATAGGGGCCTTGGCTCCCACGATGTTGAGTGTCCCTAAGGTGATTGCAGTAATCTGCACATCAGGAACGTTGTGGCGACCCAATGGGGTCACCCCATTCCCTAGCAGTGCAGGTCATACTATGAGTTTGGGGCCAATCAGCCAGATTAGTTCCAGCATGTTGATCAGCAGTCGTAGTATTGGTTTTGTTTGGTTCCTTCAGGCTTGGATTACTCCGTGGAGTTCAGCTCTGGTGTGGGTTGTATTGTGCCCCATCAGTGTAAAATTTTCCGCTTCTTACCTTTGGGCTAGATATGCAGAAACTAGGTTTCATGGTAATTGGGTTTTGTGCAGAAGCATTGTCACATTGTGATTGGCTGGGATGACCTTCCAAATCATACTCATGACCACATTATCGATGATCACATGTGATTGGCTAGGAGGATCCACAGTGGTGCATGGTGGTTCTGCTTCAGTGTGGTTGGAGGCGTTTGATTGGTTGTGTTTGAAAAATTCATTGCTTTAATTTTGTTGTGTTATATGCGAGGATCTGAATGGTTCTTTGCTGCGCTGCTATGGCATCTGACTGAATCTGGTCTGAGGAAATTGTGGTGTGAGCTTGGGTCTCAGCGGAACTTGCAGCCTGCTTGCGGGCAGCCTGTGCACAATGAAAATCCTTGCACAAAACAGGTTTGACTAAAGTGATTTCGGCTCTTTCACCCCAATGGAAGGCATGAGTGGCGTCCTTCATTTTTCCAAAGGTTGGGTTTGTTTCATCCATATCATCCTCACAAAATTCCGGTGCTTCAATCCTGCACTTGACGTGGCACATGTGGTCTTTGTGGCCTAGAGCTGAGCAGAAGCCGCAGATAGGCAGGGTGTGTTCTGGTGTGATGTGAAGGGGGAAATTTACTCTGCCATTGTGGAGGTTGATGGTAACTGTTCATGGAATGAGGGCGATTCCTCTACCACGTCCTGGTCAGGTTCAATAATGGATATTGCCTTCCCTGTACACAGGTGAGGCAGGAGGGGGAATTTTTTTGAATTCAAATTGTTTGATTTTGCCATAACTTTTGAGGCCTGCACAGAGCTCATCCTCGAGGATTTTATGGTACATGGTTCTTGGGAGTCAGTCAAGTACAATGAATAGGTCATTTGCCTCATTCCATCATGTGCACACCATGCAGATAGTGCGATCTTCATTGTTAATTTTAATGAAAAATTTGGTTTTTACTGCGTCTGCCGCTTCCACCAGGGTCATGAACCTGACATACACCCATCCTCAGTGTAAATTTTTTAAAATTTACCAAAATGTTGTTCAAAAATCGCGGAGAAGGCCTCCCCCATTTATCACATGACCCAAGGGAAGTATTGCTGACCATAATTCTAAGGCTGTGCTTGAGGGAGGACAAGGGTTGGGAGTGTTCAAACTTTGTGAAAGCGCCCATTTTTTGCAGAAATTGCAAAACTCTAGGTGCAGCGCTATGCTCACCCTTTTTTGGGGGAGGTTGTCCCAACATACTTCCAGGGCGTTTTTCCCTGATGGGTTAAGTGGGCTTAGAGCCTTTTGCGCTGGCCACTTTCGCCCAACTGGTGTTAGTGCAGACGAATCTGCTCATTTTCCTGGTTGATTGTCAAATTCGGATAATTTGCATAGAATTGTGTAACTAATAGTGATAGTAACAGGAAAGAAAAGCTCCACTTTTACAAAGTATTGTTTTAGTATACTTTATCAGAATCCATTGCGTTCTATTCTTTCTCAGGGAAACTATTGCTGTGTGCTCTAATTAGTAGATTCTTTAGGATAAAGAGTAAGGATCTGAGCAGGGATCCAGAGAAGAAGCAGAATCAAATCAGGGATTGCTGCTGACTGTGTGCCACAGAAAAACCGTAAACAGGGATCTGAGCATAGATCAAGTTAGGCGGTACCCGGGAACAAATCCCTATTTAGGACATCATAAGTATTTTAAAGGAAAATCTGGCTGAGCGTTGGGCCAATTTCTAGTACTTCAATTCAACTATGGATGCTAGTTTCCATACTATTATCAACGATTATATCATCTACTATCATACAGCATGGAGAATTTCACATCATTTTACCTGTGAATTATATATATTTAAAGGGGTTATTAAAAGAGAATAATTAGAAAACCTATAAATTCTAACAATTGGTGCTTACTACAGTGGTGTAGTTGAGTAAAAGATATTAGAACGTGATTTCATGTAAAAACAAGATAAGAAAACTATGGACGTAGTTGGCAACCATAATTAGAACGCCCTAAACTCAGTGGATCATCAAGAATTCACAGCCTTGGAGGAGAGGGTCTCCAAGATGGAGGTGGGGGTCAATAATGTCGCAAGTTTCTAAAATGAGTTACTTGGAAAAGTAATGTCATTGAAGAAGAAATATGGGAACTTAATTCAATAAGTTTATTTATAAAAAATGGAGAATAAAGTGGATTGCGTCCATTTAAGAGCATTCAGCGCTGATATCGAGTATCTTATTAAACAGGTCGAGGTGTTGATGACTCACAAATGCAAACTTGAGCCATATGTGGCGACTGATGCCAAAGAAATAACTCCCCATAAACTAATTGGAAAGATGACTACCCCAAGAGACATGCCCTCCGCTTTTACTGCTATTTTGGAGATGACGCTTGAAATTACTTCCCAAGTGAGCCAAATAGCCAAATCAAAAGAGGTGGTTAGAGAAACCTTGATAGAATTCAAAGTGACACCAAAATTGCCGACTTTTTATAAGGATAACGCCCCATCATTTTTATAATTGTTTGATATGATAATGTACAGATATGGCGATCATCAAAAGGAATTGATGGTGATAAATTGCCTAGATACTGACTATCAAAACATAGTGTTGCCCACCTGGAGGTAGTTAGATGTTCATACGTAGAGGCCAAAGCAGCCATTATGAAGAAATTCAAAAGACTGATACACATATCAAAATGCAAACAAGAGTTTATGGACATTCAATTCCATAAAGATGAATCCTTAGCAAGCTTTGATGATTATTACTACCAAGAGTCACAAACCCTAGTTGGAGCTAAAGTGCTGATTGATTTCAATGCCCAAAAGATACTACAAGTGTCCCTTTGGCACTAACATGATTTGCCTCAGATGATGTCTTCCATGTTTGCAACGGAAATTACCACCTCTCAGATGGTAGACAATTTGAAAATCTTGGGAGCTACCTTTGATGACCCAAATAAAAGCTTCAGAGAAAACCCAATACAAAATTTGAATCCCACAAAGTGGAATGAGGGCGCTAAGGAGATGAATAATCAAACCATGCTAGGGAATAAGCCCAAATACTTCAAATGGATTAAAAAAGTAGGATAAAGTCTGTTATCAATGTGGAGGAAAGGGACATATTGCTGTACATTTCAAGAAACCCAAGGATCAAATCAACTTGGTCCAAATTAAAAGATTCTGCAAATATAAAGGAGTCAGGAAAAGGGCCTGCGCCTCGATGGGGAAAAGCTCAAAGCTGCAGAGAACCTGTTCCTCCAAATATTATGCATGATTAGATTGACATCAATGATCTGTTTGTTGATGAAGTGTACAGGATCAGATCTATCAAGTAGTCAATTTGGATGTAAATGCAGTAACAAGATCTGGGGTAAAGAGTTAAGATTCTGAGATAATTAAAGAATTTGCCAGGCTGTATGCTCAACAACTTGCAGACAAAATTTGAGCCGCAGATAATCCCTAAGAATTGACCAAAGTTTGATTAGATGAGGCAAACCTGTCATCCCCCTCAGCGCAATCAAGGAATCATTCCCTGATTTATAAGCGCAAATCATTCACACCCTCAATTCAGCTAATAACACCGCTATATACTCAGTAAACGCTATCTTACAATACTCTGAGTGTACATATCTAAATATACTAGTGAATTGAGTGCGGGTGAGGGTGATTGTTGACAGTAGAGCACCCATTAATTTTTCAAAACCAAGTTGGTGAAAAGGATGAAGGTCTCGACTGACTTGTAAAAAAGAAAGAGTACAGAGCAGCTGGGCTAAATACCACCATCTCATGTGGAACGTTTAGCTCTCTGCTACTTTGATTTGGATCCTTGATGGTTTCTGCTCCAGAGATAGTTTTGGCCAACCAAAACTATGAGATTCTGATTGAGATGGAACTTCTACAAAAGTTTGGAGTTAAATGTAACTTTGAGGATAATACGTT
Source organism: Massospora cicadina (assembly GCA_022478985.1). Classification (NCBI taxonomy): domain Eukaryota; kingdom Fungi; phylum Entomophthoromycota; class Entomophthoromycetes; order Entomophthorales; family Entomophthoraceae; genus Massospora; species Massospora cicadina. Next base: position 71,947 of record JAKSZP010001560.1, read on the forward strand.
AACCATATTTGGTCATGCGTTACCATGGGTCTATCAAAAGGATGGGGAAGCTCCACTGAGTAGGAGAACTAACTTCATCAACTTGATATACAATGACATCATAGTCCCAATCTGATACCAATTAGTTGGCCAGAAGCGACAAGAGATGCTGATGGAGATCCTAGAAAATCGGGGAATTCCACAGAGAATCAAGAATGCAAAAACCATACTTCTAGGATCATAAATAATAGTCAACATGGGGTTGACATTAAAGATACCAGAGCTGCTGTATGGGGAGGTGAGAAGCCTCTGGAAGAAGTCCAGAGTAGAGCCTTGGGTGGCTCCTGGAATCATAATGCTGAGCCATGGAGAAATTAGAGTTCTCCTGAAGAATTTAAGTGAAAACCAATAATGATCGAGAAGAATCAGATTGTCTCATTTGTTCACCTAATCCTAACAGCCTAACTGAGGAAATTCCACAATTTTGGGACCCTCGATGAAATGGGATTACTGGACAGGGTAACTGAGAGTATCAATCTATTGGTTGATCAGGAGAAACTCACTGATCTAATGGAAGGACAGCAAGCAAAGGTGCTCGAATTTTTCATTACGTTTTGGGAAGCATTTGCTCAGGATGACCACAATTTATAATGTGTGAAAGATTTGATCCACAAGCTCAATACTGGGGAAAATTTACTAACCAGGATGAGACCTATCCAATGTTTGAAGGCAGCCAAAGTAGTAGTGGAGGAAGAAAATTAGCAAACTAGTGAAGCATGGGCTTCTAGTTTCCGTTGTCAAGTCCCTGAGAAATTCTGATTCTTATTGTGAAGAAGAAGGATGGCTCTAATTGGGATTTGATTGATTATCAGAAGCTAAACAAGATCACAAAGAATGATTCATATCCACTACTAAAAGTTGATGATGTGCTAGATCTGTTGGGAGTTTTGAAGTATTTCTCTGCATTGGATCTAATATTGGTATAGGCAAATCGATTTGCCAAGAGAAGACCAAGAAAAAGCATATTTATAACTTTCCAGGGCTATATCAACTGACAAGGATGCCCCAGGGTCTGTGAAATGTTCTTGCGACGTTCCAGCAGGCCATGGATGTTATAAAAAATGACTTAAAGTTGTCATGCGTTCTGGTGTACTTGGATGATAAAATGTGATGAGTAGGATGTTTACTGACCATTTGCACCATTTGGAGGAATTATTCAAAAGACTATCCGTGGCCAACTTAAAGATTAAGCTGAGGAAGTGTCACTTCTAGAAGAAAGAGCTGGAATACCTGGGATTTGTTATCAGCTCTATTGGACAGCAGCCGCAAGCCCAGAAGATCAAAGCCATAGAACGAATGGCTGTGCTGAAAAGTGTCCAAGATATATTCAATTGTTCCTTGGAATGATCAGATACTATAGAAGATTTATTTTGGGATTTTGCCAGAATCGCCAAGCCCTTATTCCATCTGTTGAAGCATCTGAAGAAAGGATTTGATTGAAATGAAGAAGCACAGAAATCCTCTAATGAACTACACCAGTACTTGATAGATTCTCCTATTTTGAAATATCTGAATTTCGATCAAGAATTCATTATACAAACTGATGCTTCATTGATAGCGAATGTCGCCATATTGAGCCAAGTAGATGAACTTGGAGATGAACATCCAGTGGCATATGTGAGCCGGACACCCTCAGCTGTTGAGAGGAACTACACCATAACTGAGCATGAATGCATTGTGGTCATTTATGCCTGTAAACAGTTTTGGATGTACATCAATGGAATGCACTATAAAGTAGTGATGGACCACTCCTCGTTGCATTGGCTACAAAATTTAAGAGAACTAGAAATATGACTAGCCCAATGGGCATTGAAGTTACAGGATTTCAATTATGATATTGTCCACTAAGTGGGGGCTTCTCATCAGAATGCAGATGACTTATCACAGTTATCAATGGTCCAGATGATATACTAGCAGGTGAATGAGGTATTCCAGAGATTGGTCAATCGAGAATTCAGGAATGAGCCCTGAGAAATCTAAGTTGCACTTCAAAAAGTGATGGAAAACGCTAAGACCATGGATGGACAAGATTTTTTAGATGATCAATGAAAAATGGTTATCATTCCCAAAGTCATCGGAAAGAGCAGCTATTGTTCAAGCCTCTTATAAGGTTGTTGGGCATGGAAGCCTGAGAAAAATGACTGACCATATTTGCCAGTATTACTAGAGTTAATCAACTATGATGTCGCAAAATATCTGGCTTTCTGTGTGGAGTGCCAGTTACACAAGCCGCTTAAGGTAATGACTGAATATTTACTGGTCTTCCCTGGATTTGTTTGGCATATGGTATCCATCGATGTGATGGGACCACTGACAATGAGCACAGGGGGAGTCAAGTTCATAATAGTTGCAATCAATAATCTGATTAGATGGGCTGAGATGAAGGCCCTGAAAAATTTTATGCTACCAGTACTGCAAAGTTCATCTTAGATCAAGTATTATAACAACATGGATGCCCGCAGGTCCTGCTGAGCGACAATGTGCAAACTTCACATCTCATGTGATCCCACAATAATATAAAATTATGGGGATCTGAGGAGTCATGTCTGTACCCTAACAGCTGGAGATAAATGGACTGGTGGATCGAGTTAATGGGACGCTGGCCATGATGCTGAGGAAGCTGGTTGTAGGAAGAACTTCTGTGTGGGGGATGTAACTTAGTTTTGTGACGTTTGCCTACAATATTAGTCATCATACAGCAACGGGAATAACGCCATTTGAGTTGCTATATGGGAGGAAGGCCGCATTGCCACCAATTTTATATTTGTTGGTGGAACCAACATTGGGGATGAGTGCCAAGAAGTGCCTGAGCCAATTGACAAATATCCTGATTAAAATGCAATCACAATCTTTTGATACGACTTTGAAGAAAAGAATATGAGCAAAAACGATGGACAACAAGGACTGACTGGCTTATCAGAATATGAATAGTCAAAAGAGTATCCTATTGCAATACGCATGGATTCAGGAGAAGTAACAAATTAAATACATTGTGGTCAGGTCCATTCAAGATTATTGCCAAGATGGCAATGGACGCCTACTACATCAATAACCTCTTGGATGGAAGAATAATAAATCAAATCCATGCTAATTATTTAAAGCAATGGATCAAGGAAAAAAAGAATAATAGAGTTCTTAAAGGACCGCTGAACCATTAAGTTGATTATGTCCTAATGATTTGTTAAGTCTGAAAAAAGGAGTGCTGGACCAAACTAGATAATTAAGTCTTAAAAAAGTAAGACCTCTGAACCATAGAAAAATGGTAGGTCTAAGTATACCTAGGATCCATTTTGGGGGAATAAAATAAAAAGATGGACCGCTGAACCAAGAAAAGGTCAAGTCCCTGGGAAAAAAGAAGAAAAAAATGTAATTTGATAAAAATAGGGAAAAAGAGTATAAAAATGCATATAAAAACCAATATTTTTTATAATCTTTATTTTTCTGATTATCCTCAATATGGGGATGATTCAGCATATGTCGCCTTCCGGGGAAGGGAGGATGGATTGCAGTAGGAGTAAAAAACCCAGCGAAATCTATGTGAGATTAGATGCTAGCGAGGGCTAGAACTACTCAAAACCAAGTTTATTGAGAAGATGCAAATCCCTGTGAGAAGGTAAAAGAAGGAGAAATTGAAATGTCAGAAGATTCCTAATTTAATACCCCATAGTTGGGAGGGAAGCACCGGTATAAGAAGAGGCAGTTAGCAAATAACCCCAAGTAATCCTAATATGACACCAGAGCTGGAAGATTGGTTTTGAGCGCTTACCAATGGTCTTCGTCAAGAACATCAGACATATGGGCTGGCAAGGAGCAAGGGATACTAGGAGGGGGTTTCTGGATCATGCCCCCTATCAAAACCATCAGTGGAAGATACTAATGGGATGCACCAGAAATGAGATATTTATGCAAGGAGCAAATGGCATCCTACAAGCGATAATTAAAAGCTTCTCAGAAGCTGAAGCAGAAAGACGAGGGAAGCCAGGAGAGGCTGGAAGCTTTGTGGCCAAACTTTGAAGAACTTGGCCAGGAAAGCAAAGAGCATAGGCTGCAATATCTCGATCTAGGATGTTTTAAGATTGGAAGAATTTAGAGCTATGGACAAAGCCTTGGTGACTTGGGCCCTTAATTCTGAATAGGAGAGTTTGAAATGCACGCTGTTGTGGATGATTAGTTCAGTGGCCAAGACAGCTGTCTTATAATATTGACCAAGTCAGAAGAGGAACTCTTGAAGCAAGTCCAATATGGCAAGGAATGAACAATCAAGAGCGAAGGGAATTGCTTCAGGAGGCTTTATGATGATGTTAGAAGTATCAAAAAAGGAGCTGAATCCAGGAGAGTCTCTAAATCAAACCCAGGAATTTACTACAAAGGAATGATTGGTAACAGGTCATTTGAGACAATCACTAACCTGGTTTTGTCAGGGTTAGTTACCATTTCTGGTAATTTCATGGAAATACTGGCTTTGGGTACTTGACTTAGAGTATGAGCCCTGGAAGGACCATAAAAGAGGTTTCTGCACACATATTGACTCATCAGCTGGATGAGCTGAAGGTCTTTTTTCAGACAAGCTATTGAGCAGAAGTTGGTGACAAGATTCAGAATTTGACATATGAGCTGGATGAGAGGGGGATGTCAGAATTATCTGATAGTCAACATTATGCACTCTGAAATCAATTAAGATCAATTTTAAATTAATTAATCTCAAATTTAATGGTATAAGCTCTCCAGAGAAGTATTAAGAATGATATGAGCCAAGTGGTTATTGAGAGAAAATAACAAGGGTGAACATAAATGAGCATTTTTAATTGGGCCACAAAATGAACATCAATGGCAAGAATCTCCAGTTGAGGATGATGAGAATATCAGGAAATCGATGACACTGGACCAAGCATCCTGAATATGACAGCAGTTCATATGCCCTGACAGGGGAAAACTAAATTTTGGGATTAATATCATCATGAGTAAATTGATCAGGCCAGCATGACTGAAGGTCATGGGTACCATGCTCTGAGTAGGTAGTAGCGAGGAGGAAGATGAAGAGAGCCGAATGCTGAAGGTCATCCAAGCAGCGTTGAGTACTGATAATCATACTCTGCTTGAACAAATGTGTTATTCAACCAAGTGTCTGAAGCGGTTTTCTTATGCCACATTCCTTTTCTTGATGGGAATCTAATCAAGAGGGGGAATTGTTTCATTTTTTTCTCATATTCCAAGCTGGCTAGATTACCAGGGATCGCTAAGGGATAATTCCTAATGTGAGGTAAACTGGATATCAGTTTAACCTGATTTCAGGGTAGATATGTTTGGTGGAATTTAGGTTATTTGCCTGGGTCAGATCCATCAGGGATAGATCTGGATTGATGTTTAAGATCTCGTCAGGAAGAATTGCCAATGAAGTAGGGTTTCTGATAGTTGATTAACTATCAGGTGTACCAATTGGGATCATTCAGGTTCATCACCAACCTATTGGGAATTTAAGGATCAAGTTGCAAGGCGAGTGATGCCACCTGCAACTGCAAATTGATTAGTTGGTTTGCGACCTGCCTTAATGGGGTAACAAGTCCCATTATCTAAGCAGATCGCCTGCCAGTTATGGTTGGTTTGCTTGGACTAAAAGAAAAAGTATTAGTGACACGTTTTCAGACTCTTTTTGTTTTAGGTCTCAAATATTACCAAAGATGGAATCCTAGCCAGTATGGGGAAGACCATCGCTGCTGAGATGAGGATGGGTGATTCAATGGCAACGGCTGCCATTTCATTAAGGAGGTTCCAACTGAGGGTTGGGTAATGGATTCCCCACTATAAATTTCTTAAAGAATTCACTAATAAAATAATAAATAAAAGAATCAATTACCAGACACTTTTACAAAGTATTGTAGTATACTTTATCAGAATCCATTGCATTCTATTCTTTCCCAGGGAAAATAGTGCTGTGTGCTCTAATTAGGAGATTCTTTAGGATAAAGAGTAAGGATCTGAACGGGGATCCAGAGAAGAAGCAGAATCAAATCAGGGATTGCTGCTGACTGTGTGTAACAGAGAAACCGTAAGCAGGGATCTGAGCATAGATCAAGTTAGGCGGTACCAGGGAACAAATCCCTATTTAGGACATAGTAAGTATTTTTAAAGGAAATACTGGCTGAGCATTGGACCAGTTTCTAGTACTTCATTTCAACAAAGGATACCAGTCGCCATACTATTATCAACGATTATATCAACTACATTATACAGCGCGGAGAATTGCACAACAGCCCAAAGTTTGTTCAGTATATATATTTATAGGGGTTATAAAACAGCTTAATCAGAAAACCTATGGTTGCAAAACTATGTCACTAGTATATATCTTTAAACCTGGACTTCTGCAGCCGTGTAAAGATATTTGGGACAATTTATTTTGATCAGTTTCATTGTAAATTGAAAATTCAAATCAAATTTGAGTGTCTGGGCAGCTTATTGGCCCCTATCACGCCAAAAAAACTTAATGGAGCGAGACACAGCAATAAGTAGGAAGCTCAGGCTCAATATCTGAAGAAGAGTATTATATGGTAGCTGCTAGCGAATTGCATGTTGCCAGGGTGGGAAGAAGGTGGACTTCACCTGAGAGAGCATTGGAGGAGAAGCCAGAATATTCCACTCTATATTTAATACTCATTGACTGTTGGTGCCACCATCATACTCCTAAGATCACTGGGTAAAACAGCTCCAGAATTTCCCTAAGGTGTGATATAAATTCATATTTGCGGTCTACAAAACGCAAGGGCTTACATAGAGGGTGTTATCATTGGACACGTGATGCCCCCTTGACAGGTAAACCTGAAGTAACTGCTAGATCTAAAGATTGCATCACCTTAAGGTCAATGTAATTGCCTGAAACACCAGTATCCACTAAGGTAGTTACAGTTACCATCCTTTGCCCTACATAAACTTAAATGGGGAACAAGAAGTAAGCACGATTTATCTTATATAACTCATCAAAGGAGCAATTGGTTGAACCAGGCTTGTTAACATTGGAGAGTTTGCACATCATGATGAGCCGTTGATTATTAAAGTGAGCACAGCAGGATCCTGAGCATAATAAAAAGGTGCAGACTCAAAATCATCTGAGTCAGATAAGAGCCACACTTTTGATAGATACCATAAGATTCATGTGACGCTGCTCCTCCACGTGCTTTACAAGTGCGATGTGGTAAGAATTGATATCTGGGACTGCATATTTTATGTAAATTGCAATCATAAATAAAGTTTTATTTGGAATATTATGGGATAGGGGAAATACTTAAGAGTAAAATTGTCCAAATAAACTGTTGGGATTTTTGCCCATATTCCCAGCCTGCTAGATTACCTGGTATCTCTAGAATAAAATTCTAAGGCGAAGTGAATCAGAATTTAGTTGGCCCAAGTTTCAGAGGAACTATGTTCAGAGGATTTTGAGATAATCGCCTGGCCATATCCATTAGGGATTGATCCAGATGGATACTTAAGATCTCATTGGTTGGAGTTGCCAACAAAATAGGGGCATCTGATAGTTGATTAACTATCAGGTGTACTGATTGGGATCAGTTGGGTTTCATCCCCAACTGATTGGGAATGAATAGTGAGTTGTGATGCGAGTGATGCCACCTGCTAACTAGAAAATTGATCAGTTGGTGAGTGACCTGCCATAATGGGTATTAACTCCCATTACCTAAGCAGGTCGCTAGCCAATTATGGTTAGTTCGCTTGGATCGAGAGGAAAACGTTAGGGACACGTTTTCTGACTCTTTTCATTTAAGGTCTCGAGGATGTCCAGTGACAGAATCCTAGATAGGATGGGGAATACCATCACTGCTGAGACGAGGAAGAGTGATTCAATGGCAACGTCTGCCATTTCATCAAAGAGGTTTCAATTTCGGGTTAGACATCAGAATCCCCTACTATATTATTCCCTAGGATTTACTATACTAAAAAACAATAAAAACAGTAATTATAAAAGTATTTTCACCAGTTATATTATCAATTCGGTGTATAGTTAGACTATCAGCTTCTATTGTGTCATTAAATCTCAAGGATATTATTGCTGAAGGAAGTAATTGGAAGGCTCTCAGATTGAAGAGTAAAGATCTGAGCGGGGATCTAGAGACAAAGGAACCACAATAAGGGATAGCTGCCAACTGTGTGTTAGGCTGAGAGAGACTGTCACTGGGGTATCTTAACAAAAATCATGTGGACAAGAGTATAGGCAATGAATCCTATGAGTATGACTTCAAGAGTATTTAATCAGAAATACTGGCTGAGCGTTGGGTCAAATAATAGTTCAATCTCAACTATGGATGATAGTCTCCAAACTATTATTGATTAATACATTCTATACAATGTGATGAAGTGCATGAGGAAATTGAACCTGTGCAGTAAAAAGATTAATGGATTGATGGCCAATAATCAATCTAGAGTAAATTATTACAAGTTGGTGCTCACTACTGGGGTAGTTGAGTTGAAAAGATATAGAAAATGTTGTTCTATAAAGATGTTTCCTATTTTGGAAATAAGTTGTTGAATGAAGTAACAAAGATAGAATGTGAAGAGGATCACATTCAGTGGCATTCACCCAGCTCAGCAGTGGAGCTCCGAGTGAAACAAAACAAAGATACTCAAGTTCAGGAAAAAGGACTTGCAGCCTAGATATGAAACTATCTAGTGCTACAAGGAAACCAGTTCCACTGAACATCTACTTGAGATGAAGAGTATCAGAAGGGCCAACTTGGGTTGAAATTGGGCCCGCTGAAAATAGTCCTGAGGAACAGCAGGATCAACTCAGGTTGACTTTGGGTCCTCTTTAAATAGACCTGAGGAGTTAGTGTTTAGATGAGACATAAACGAAAAAAGAAGCAATCAATCCAGAGAATTGGATTACCATACCATTGAAGAGATGAGGTCAAAATAGGAAATGATTAATCCAAGATAGTGGAGGAAATTGCTTGACTTAATAACACTCAATCAATTATCAGAAGTTACTGGAGATGAGTTCATCAATTCAGGAGAAATTGGATGAATCTAACAAGGCCAGAATGACCTGTGTAATTAAGGATAGTCATAAAGGCGGAAAATCAATTTCAGGAGAAAAACGATCTGGACAATTGGACAAAACTGTTGGCTAATAAGATACAAGGTTCTAAAGCATCATTTGCCAAAATAAGAGATTTAAATATGGACCTGTTGTACAAATAACTAGTCAGGGTTAAAGGCCTGATATTCAAGAGTATTGCCAAAGGTCAGCAAGTATAACCTATAGTGAGGAAACAGCGCTGTTGTTGTATAGTGAAGGTCATTACTAATTGGAAGTATTGAACCTAAGAGAATATAATTGCAATGTTCCCAGAGGACCTCTGAATCATTAAATGGTTATGCCCTGAGATTTTGGTCAAGTCCTAGAAGGGGACCACTGAACCAGATAGTTGATTAAATCTTAAGAGGTTAATATTTTGAACCATGATAACTGATAGGTTTAAGTGTCTAGGACTCAGTTTGGATGAAGGGGAAAAGAAGGACCTCTGAGCCTTTTTGTAGGTTGCAACTCCCATTGCAAAAGAAAGATACAAAAAACATATAAAATATAAAAAATATCGAATTGATGGTCTATGATTTTTGGATCTAAGAAATAATGATAAATCCTGACAGCCAAACAGAGGAAATTCCACCCTCGTTGAGATGAAATTATTGGCCAGGGTAGCTGAAAGCATCAACCTATTGGTTAATTTAGAGAAGCTCGCTGATCTGCCAGAAGGTCAGCAGGTGGAGGTGCTTAAACTATTCAAGAAATATTGGGAAGTTTTCGCTCAGGATGACCACAAATTGGGATGTGCATGAGATGTAATTCACAAGGTCAACATCAGGGAAAATTTACCAATAAGGATGAGACTGAACTGAAGATCAAAAACTGCTGAAGCGGTAGTGGAGGAAGAAATCAGCAAACTAGTGAAGCATGGGCTTCTAGTTCTGTTGTCAAGCCCCTGTGCAAGTCCAATTTTGATCGTGAAGAAGAAGGATGGATCAAAATGGGTGGTAATTGACTACTGAAGGCTGAACAAAATTACAAAGAAGGATTCATATCCCCTAACAAGGATTGACAATGCAAAGTTTAGTTTAGGAGAAGATAAAGTATTTCTCCACGATGGATCTGATATCAGGATATTGGCAGATTGACTTGCCAAAGGAGGACTAAGAAAAATGCGCAATTATTACCGCACAGGGTTCTATATCAACCAATGAGGATGCCCCAGGGTCTCTGCAATGCGCCTGCAACATTTCAGAGGTCCATGGATGTAATAGTAAGCGACTTGAAGTTGTCATGCATCTTGGTATATCTGGAAAATATCAACGTGTTCAGTAGGATGTTTACTGATCACCTCCACCACTTGGAAGAAGTATTTAAGCGACTGTCCACAGCTAACCTGAAGATCAAGCAAGGAAGTGCCACTTCTTTAAGAAAGAGTTGGAATACCTAGGATTCATAATCAACTCAAATGGATTGCAGCCGCAAACCCAGAAGATAACAGCTATAGAGCATATGGCTGTACCAAAGGGTGTCTGAGACATCCAAGTGTTCCTTGGGATGGTCGGATACTACAGAAGATTTATTCAGGACTTCGCCCAAATAGCCGAGCCAATATTCCATTTATTAAAGGATCCAAAAAAGGATTTGTATGGAATGAAGAGGCCTAGGACTCCTTTGATGAGTTATGTCGGTATTTGATAGATTTGCCAATTTTGAAATATCTGAATTTCAATTGGGTGTTTATCATTCAAACTGATGCTTTGTTGACAGCGATTGGCACTGTACTGAGCCAAGTAGACGAACTTGGGGATGAGCATCCAGTGGCGTATGTGAGCTGGACACTCTCAGCTGCTGAGAGGAACTACACTATGACTGAATGGGAATGCCTTGCAGGCATATACACATGTAAGCAGTTTTGGGTGTAAACCACGTAATGCACTTTAATGTGGTGACAAACCACTTTTTGCTGCGTTGGCTGCACAATCTAAGAGAACTGGAAGGACAACTGGCCTGATGGGCACTTAAGCTTCAGGCTTACAATTATGAGATAGTCCACCAAGCGGAGGCTTCTCACCAGAATGTGGATGGCTTATCGCGGTTGCCAATGGTCCAGTTGGTATACCCGCAGGTGGATGAGCTATTCCAGAGAATGGTTGAAGGAAAATGGGGATGAGCCCCGATAAATCCAAGGTGCACTTCGAAAAGCAATGGAATACACCAAGACTATGGATGGACAAGTATTTTAGATGATCCACGGGAAGTGACTAATATTCCCAAAACTGTCAGAAAGAGCAGCGATAGTACAAGCAGCTCATAAGGTTGTCAGGCATGGAGGCCTGAGGAAAACAACTGACCATATTCACCAGTATTAATGGAAATTGATCAGCTACAATGTCGTGGATTATCTGGCTTGTTGCATGGAGTGCCAGCTGCACAAACCACACAAGGAATTTAACTGGATCCTGATTGGTCCACCCTGGATTCGACTGGCACACAGTGTCCATCAATGAGTTGGGACCGCTGATGATGAGCACAGGGGGAGTCAAGTACATCATAGTTGCCATTGACCATCTGACAAGAGGGTTGAGATAAAGGCTCTAACAAGAGTAGACACTGCCAGTACCATGAGGTTCATCCTGGATCAAGTGATATACTGGCATGGATGTCTGCAAGTCCTGCTGAGCAACAATGGGACCAACTTCACATCTCATGTGATCCTGAGGTTAAACAAAATAATGGGGATCCGAGGAGTTATGTCAGTACCATACTGACTGGAGATGAATGGACTGGTAGAACGGGTCAATGGGATGCTGGCTGCAACGCTTAGGAAGCTAGTCACAGGGAGAACTTCTGCGTGTGGAATGTACCTGAGTTTGGTGACATTCGCTTACAACATTAGTCATCATAAAATGATGGGAAAGACACCATTTGAATTAGAAACGGAAGAAAGGTTGCATTGCCACCAATTTTATATTTATTGTGGTGGAACATATGTCGGGGATGAGTACTGAGCAATACTTGAACTGACTGACAAGGATCCTGATTGATGTGCAATCACAAGCATTTGACACAACCTTGATTAAAAGGATATGAGCAAAATCGATGTATGACAAGAACCGAATGGCATTGAAAGAATATCAATAAGGGAAAGAATCAGCTATTGCAATAAACATGATTTTGGATGAAGAAATTAATTAAATGTATTGTGGTCAGGTCCATTCGAAGTAATTGCCAAGATGGCGACTGATTCTTACTCCATCAAAATTATCTTGGATGGAAGAGTTGTAAATTGAGTCCATGCTAGGTATCTAAAGCATTGGATTGATGAAAAAAGATTTCCTGAAGGACCAATGAGCCATTAAGTGGTCATGTCCTGATGATTTGATCAAGTCTGAAAAAGGACCTCTGAACCAATCTAAATGGTTAAATCCGAAAAAAGCCCCTTGAACCATGGAAAACTGGTAGGTTTAAGTACATAGGACCCAGTTTGGGGAAAAGATGGACCGTTGAACCAACTAAGGTCAAGTCCCATAGAAAAAAAGGAAGAATAAAGATAAAAAATCGATAAAAGATATAGGAAAAAAAGATTATAAACCGCATAGATAAAAATTGATATTATTTAAAAATTTTATTTTTATTGATTGTCCTCAGTATGGGGATGATTCTGCCTTTGTCACCTCTTGGGGGAGGGAGGATGGATCGCGGTAGGAATAAACAGCCCATTGAAAACAATATGCAAATGAATGCTAGCGAGGGCAAGACCTACATGAAACCACATTTGTTGATCGGACGCCAAGCCCTGAGAAAAAGTGACTAGGGGAAGGGAAATTGAGATGTTGGAAGATGCCAATTTTGACCCCGGAGCGGGGAGGAAAGCAGCAGTATAAAAAGAGGCAATTGGTGAATAACCCCAAGTAATCCTGATAAGGCACCAAGAGCTGGAAGATTAGTCCTGAGCGCCTGCCAATGGGCTTCATCAAGGACACTGGACATGTGGGTCAGCAACAAAGAAGGGATAATCAACGGGGGTTGCAAAATCATGCCCCCTATCAACGCCATGAGTGGAAAATACCAATGGGAAGCTCTGGAGAAGAGATAGTTGTTCAGAGAGCGGATTGCATCCTGCAAGTGGCAACTACAGGATTCGCGGAAGCTAAAGCTGAATGATTGGTGGAAATTCAGGTGAGGCTGGAAGCTTCATAGACCAACTTTGATGAACTTGGCCAGTAAAGCAAAGAGCATAAGTGGCAGTATCCCGATCTAGAAGGTTGCAAGATCAAAGGGATTCAGTGCATATGTCAAAGCCTCGGTGACTTGAGCCTGGAGTTCAGCGTAGGGGAGCTCAAAGTGTATGCTGTTACCAATTTAGAGCTCAGAGATCAGAACAGCAGTTTTGTAAAATTGACTGAGTTGGAAGAGGAACTTGGGGGAGCAAGTCCAACCCGGCCAGAGATGAATGATACAGAGTAGCTGGCATAATCTCTGAAGCATCTACAATGATGTTCAGAGCATCAGTGAAAGGAGCCAAATCCAGGAGGGTTTTGAAGTCCAACTCTGGAATCAACTGTAGAGGAAGAGCTGGCCGAGAGTTGTTCAAAACAATAGCCAGCCTGGTTTTGGAGGGATTAGTTACCATTTCTGGTAATTTGATGGAAGGACTAGCCGCTTGCACCATACTAGGCGTATGAGTCCTGGAAGGACCATAAAAGAGGTTCCGTCAAGCATCCTGACTCTGTTCTGGAAGAGACGGAGGTCTAGATCAGACAGACTATTGAGGAGCTGCTGGTAGCAAGATTCAGAATTCAACATATGATATGGATAGAGGAGGGGTGTTGAACGTATATAGAAGTTGACATTATGCACTCTATAATCCATTAAGCTCCAATTTTGGAGAAATTATCTCAAAATTAATGAGATAAGATCTCCAAGGGAAGAATTAAGAATGACTTATGCCAAGAGGTTATGAGCGAAATAACAAGGACGAATAAGAAATAAGTATTCTTAATTAATCCACAAAATGAACATTGACGGCAAGAGTCTCATGTCTAGGATGTGGAGAAAATTAGTAAATCAAGGATGCCGGACCAAGAATCCTGCATATGACAACAGGTCATATACCCTGATGGGGGAGACCAGATCCTGGGACTAATATTGTCATGAGTAAATCAATCAGCCCAGCACAACAGAAGGTTGTGAGGACTGCGCTCTGAGAAGGCAGTAGCGTTGAGGAAGAGGAAGAATTCCATATGCCAAAGGTCATCCTGAGAAGTGCTGAGCATTGACGAGTGTACTCCACTTGAACTAATGAAGTATTGACCAGGTGTCCAAAGTGGTGTTCGCATGCCCCAGTCCTTTTCTCGTTAGAAATCTAGGCAAGAGGGGGATGTGTTGGGATTTTTGCCCATATTCCCAGCCTGCTAGATTACCTGGTATCATTAGGGGAAAATTCCCTAAGGCGAAGTGAATTGGAAAATTGGTTGGCCCAAGTTTCATAGGAACTATCTTTGGGGGATTTTGAGATATTCGCCTGGTCATATCTGTTGAGGATAAATCCAGATGGATACTTAAGATCTTATCTGGCGGAGTTGCCAACAAGATAGGGGCATCTGATAGTTGATTAACTATCAGGTGTGCTGATTGGGATCTGTCAGGTTTCATCACTGACTGATTGGGAATGAATAGTAAGTTGTGAGGCGAGTGATGCCACCTGCAACTAGCAAACTGATCAGTTAGTGAGTAACCTGCCATAATGGGTAATAAGTCCCATTACCTAAGCAGGTCGCTACCCAATTATGGTTAGTTCGCTTGGATTGAGAGGAAAACGTTAGGGACAGTTTTCTGACTCTTTCCATTTGAGGTCTTGAGGATGTCCAATGACGGAATCCTAGCCAGGATGGGGAAGACCATAACTGCTGAGACGAGGAAGGGTGATTCAATGGCAACGTCTGCCATTTCATCAAAGAGGTGTCAAACAAGGGTTAGACAGCCAAATACTCTATTATATAAAATTCCTAGGATTTACTTTAATATAAAAAAACAGTAATTAGAAAAGTATAATCTACAGTTATATATAAGATTCAGTGTATAGTTAGACTATCAGCTTTTTATTGTGTCATTCAATCTCAAGGATATTATTGCAGAATGCAGTAATTGGAAGGTTCTTAGAGAGAAGAGTAAAGATCTGAGCGGGGATCTAGAGACAAAGGAACCACAATCAGGGATAGCTGCCAACTGTGTTAGGCCAAGAGAGACTGTCACTGGGGTATCTTAACAAAGATCATGTGGACAAGAGTATAGGGAACGAATCCCTATGAGTATGACTTCAAGTTTATTTAATTAGAAATATTGGCTGCGCGTTGGGACAAAAAATAGTTCAATCTCAACTACAGATAATAGTCTCCATACTATTATCACCTATACATTCTATACAACGTGACAAAGTGCATGAGGAAATTGAACCTGTGCAGTAAAAAGGTTACTGGGTAGACGTCCAATAATCAACCTAAATTAAATTTTTACATGAACAAATAGCTTTTTCAGACCCCTGAGAGGGGATAGCGCAGGTCTCAGTGTGATAACTTAGGCCCATGTTGTAAGTGTATAACCGCATATTATTGTACTCTATAACACATTTGCATTTGCAGGGGCAATGGGTGCAATAGTCAAGATGATGTGGTTCACCTCTTCTCAGAAACATTAACACTTCTTTCGTTTGTTACTTTCTTGTTGTCAACTTCCAATACCTGGCTTTGGCTTAACGTGAGAAAACTAGGGGGAGCCACAATACTTGCTGTTTACAATGAGGTGAGGGCGACAAAGAGGATTGTGGGTTGTGCCACCCAAGCTAATAGGACCTGCTGTATGCTTGTGACAAGAGATTTCTAAAGCAACAGCTTTGGAGCACCTTTAAGTGGAAAAGTAAACTTTGGGTAGTGGCTGAGTCCTTAAAAGTCAAAAGGTTTTTAAACAACAACCGCATTTTATATTTTTAGATTGGTTTATAATGTTATGAACCCAAAGTGCAAAAGAAAGACCTGGCTTTCTTCATGGGTACGCCACTCTCCACAAGGGCAGCCAAGGTCCAAATGGCACCGCTGGCTTCAATGATTATGTGGAAGCGTTGAATGGGGTTTTGGAAAGGCCCCAACCTAGAAAAATGCTGTCCATGTTTTGGTTTTAATTACCAAAACATCTAGACTAAGTAATTTTTAAAGTAAGTTTTATTAAACTTAAGGAAACCTTTTGTAAAAGAATAAGCCATCAACCTAGCATCAGCAGGGTGCTGGGTTTTAAGAGGGAAAGGGGAAGAGCTACTAATCTAAATTGTGATAGTGATTTATGATTTCCATTTTTAATACCATTAATAAATGGATTTGATCCACAATTTTGCTTCAGTAGTATTATCCAAATTTTTCAAGCTATCTTCAAGAAAATTTTCGACTTCTTAATGTCTGAATTTTGTCTTTTTTATATTGGGTATCATTTTTAGTCTCCATTTTTACCCTTTTTTGACTTTTTGCTCGAATTTTTCTTTCTGGGTAAGTTTTCCCCTTTTAGATTGAATTCTGATTGAGTTACCAGTTGAGTCCAGGATGGGGACTATGGTGTGTGGCTTATGGGTTCTCCTAAAGTCTTCAAAAGGTGTTTTACTTTTCTTAAATAAACTTGCAGATTTTAACATTATGATGAGTTTGGGTTGGGGGAAAGTGTTGGAAAGGCATGTGGCAAATATGGAGGGGAAGTAGGCACATATTTCTCATTCAGGGTATGCTCCAGGTCAAAGACTTGGGTTAGAGACAAGGCCCTAGGATTTGAACCTTTTTAGTTCTAAAGGGATGCATGACCCTATCCAGCTTGATAGCTGGAGCCAAGACCCTTACAGATATATTGGTAGAAACCACTCTTTTTTCTCTTAACTTAATTTTTTGCCTTCTTGGTAGCATAAAATAGTATGATTTCTGCTGCATCTAGTGAGTCAGGGTAAGTTTTTTATGTTTCTTCCAAAGGTAAAATATTGTTAAGGTAAAGCAGAAACAGAGTAATTGACAAAAGGTAATTCTTCCTATTGGAATCCTTATTCTCCAAAACACGGGTACTTCATATTTGAGGAGTGATAAATTACTTTTTTATATTAATATCTCCTTCATATTAGATCATGAATTGTGTCCCAATGAGATTATCATATTAACTATTGTCAAGGGCAACGTCAGAATCTGAAAATGCTATTTTGTCAACTTGTATTGGCAGAGATTATTATGCACCTATCTCCTTGGTGTTGTTTGGACCAGCGGTACTGTACAATTGTGTATTTAAGATCCATAGAGAGCTGGATATTCATGATGAAGTGGAAAGAATCCTCTTTAGATGGGTGTCTCATATCCAAGATGGTCAAAACTCAGACCTTTGATTTACCACTTTTACTTTGTTAATGGTTCCTCCAAACTTTAGTGGGAGGATTAACACCTCTTTAAGCAGGAACGTTTCATTGGGTCTTTGGGTAGTCTTTAAATACTTCTTCTTGATCTCCAACAGAATGTGCACGCTCAATATAGGTTGGATCACAATGGAAAGGTACTGATCGGCATCTTAGGATATATCAATTTTCTGGGGCGTTTCAATAACTTGACTGAGTATGTGCCTTAGGGAACCTGGGCATCATCAATACTTTTTGACATTCCCGCAGACTGTAATGGCGATCTTAGAAGATGAACTAAGAGCACAAAACCTGTGTCCTCGTGACCCCCTCAGAGTCAACATCAAGTTTTTTATCAATGCATAAGAGATGAGAAATTTGCAATGTTTCACTTTCAGGTACTTTAGGTCAGTTGGCTTTAGAGGTTCCTACCCTAAGCTGAACTTCCTTTTCCCTGATTGGTAAGGAAAGGGTTCTTCTTAAATCAAATACCCTCAGTTTGTTTGTTCTTCTTAAAGTAATTGCAACTTGTCTTCTCCTACTTCTTAGAATTTGCTTCCTCTATAGTATACATTATAAGTTTCATGATGGCCTTAAGGAGGTTTCTGGCTTGTGTATATCAGACACATTAAGTAGAGAATGTTTAATGTTTAAGATGGAATTAAAGCATCGTTTAACATATCTGACGTGCATGGCTAGGTCATTGTTACTATATAAACCAGCAACAATGGCAGATACCGCATTGTCTAATGCAAGCATTTTTGAGGTCATCAGTGTTTGAGCCTCTAATTAAAAGTGATCAGCGAATTTGGCAATGGTTTCATTTCAGCATAGCGTGATTCTCATAAAAAGCATGTTCTTCATATGCAGGCTCTGCTTAGACTGTATTTTCTTTATTACGCTTCTTTTAATCATCTTCAGGTGTAAATAGCGTATCTGTAACGCTCCAGTTCCAGCAGAGGTGGTGGAAGAGAGCCCACCCCACTACTAAAGAACCCTCTGCTGAGAAGGAGGGAAATACAGCACCCCACAGAAGGGCGTTGACAGAAGCCACAAGGAAGGTATGACTAACATTTAATATTTTTGCCCTGATGGAGGCTGGCAAACAAGACTAAGCAAATTCACAGAAATAAACTAAAACGAATAGGGTACTTTTATTTACAATTTGACCAACAAGGAAAGTTAATCTCAAGGAATCATAATTAAACAATGGGAGAAGAATCATTGATCTATGGGAGCAGTGCTAAGCCTAAACGAACTAATAAGTGCACACTACCATAAGACATGGTATTGTAGCACCAGAGTGTAAGAACTTGAGTGATTGATTACAATTAGATCTTACCCAATCTAGTAATATTATAGATGGAACGAATTATGAAACCCCATACCTAAGGAACTGAATTGAATAGTCTTTATTTGTAATTTAGCTGGTGATTTCAAACGCCCTTGACGTAACACAGGGCTAAGAATCAAGCATATCCCAGGACCAACCTGGGCTTATCTCACCTGTGCTCAGTGTTAGTCAAGGTATGTTTCAAGTCAGGAGGGCATTTTAACTTGATTTTTGGCCTCCTGACGTCCAGCCTTGTCCTTACAGTCTGTCCCCTCAATTATGTCAAGTAGCCATGACAAGTGTGAAAACTCCACAATGTTATTGACTCAAAAAGGCAAAGAAAAAAGGGAATATACTGCTCACTCCACAAGGATTCAAGCAGTCAATAGGATTGCCTTTAAAGTTCAGAAAGTCAACAATCAACAAAAGTAAGTTATTCCATTCACCAATGTACCCTAGAAATTTGAAAATTCTTATCGTTAGTCTCTAAGAGGCTATATAAGATTTAACAACACACAGTTCCTTAGATTTTAAAAGCTTAAACCAATCAAGGATTATTTATAACTATTTATCCAAGCTTTTCTATTTTGGGTAATAACTGAGGTACTTAGAAAGTCTTAGACATCCCGTTAGTTTTGGCCTGATTGCTTTATCTTAGCAAACATGTCCAACTCAACTTGAGAGAGAGAAGTCTGTCCCCATTTGCTCTGTCTCTGTTGCAGTTCAGACAAGTTTATGTTAATGATTTAATTATGCTAGACTTTGATGCATAGTTGCTGAGATGACAATTGGATATGTGACTCCAAGGGACATAATTCCATTAATTGCCCAAAAAAGTGACTCAACATCATATATATTGATTCTCCTGTGGATGACAAGAGCCAGGGAATAGGCATTTTAAATTGAGTAGGGATACTCTATTGATGGACACTCATCTATCCTCTTAAAAACGAGATGAATGTGTTAACAAAGTTATTATTTTCTTTCAACAACGCTTTTTTAACAATGTACTAGCTGCAACATAGAAACTAGTGCGCTGAGCTCAAGAAGGAGGACCAAGAAATTTTTTTGAGCACATGCTACTCATAGTGCAGAGAAATCCAATTTTAGGAAACAAATGAATCTGAAGACTTACCAACTTTGGAAAGAGTCAGGGTGTCTTCTCCTCTGGAGACTCTGATTATCATCTTATGATGTTGGGGCAAAAATAAGACTATAATCAATCAAGCTAATCATCTCAACATTCTTACACTAAGAGAATCTAAACTACTTCTATGATTGCATTTATATCAATATACTTGTAGTTAGCCTCAAGAGTAGGCAAAAGTTGATAGAAGTTTCCAATCAACGTAATCTTGAGTCAGTTTGTAAAGAAAGTAAAGATCGCTCCTAATTTGACCACTACCAGAAATATGTTATGGCTGTCCTGAAAAGTATTATTGGTGAAAAATAATATAACGCTTTAACATTGAGGTTTGTTCTTTTTTAAGTCAGTGCTCCTGATATAGTGTTGCTTGGTAACAGTTATCACTTCATAATTGGTACAAGTTTTTTGAATTATATGGAGCCATCTTAAACTATGGTGAGAAAATTTTATAAATGCTTTTTCAGCTGTTGCCTTTATATATATTTTTGGAAGACCAGGCTCCACACACTAACTTCAACAATTTCATAAATGTATTTCAACTGATGTAGTCCTATTATAGATCATCAAATCAGACATTGTAGTTAGTCCCTCCCTCCATCATTTCTGTAACCAGGTATTTCTTTACAATTTCTACATGCTGTGAACTGCTTCATGTGGAACATTAAGTTGTAACCAAAGGATTGTATCTTGAGATGCCCAAAGAATTACCAGGAGAGGTCTACTTTCTATGAAATGTTTTTAATCAAACCTCACGCGACACCTGGGTTGATCACTCCTGGACACATAGAGTTTGCATTCTCTTTTAAGATTGAATTACCTGAAATATTACTGTTAAAAAGGTAATGAATTCGCCTATGTAAATTTAGTGCCTAGAGAGGAGGTTCAGTCATCTGAAGGCTTTAGAAAGATATCAGAGCTTGGAATTCCTGATGAAACTCAAAATACATGCAAAATCTTTTCACAAGATCAATTGTAGGGCTTGGTGGAGGGTTAAAAAGATCAAAATTTGGCTTTATTATAGAAGTACGCTCAGATATTTTACACTAATTGTACAAATTAATGTGCACTAAAGTAATATATTACATTGATATTGAGGTGCTATGCTTATATGTTATTGCCCCATAAGGCGTAGCAGGGCAATAATGAAGATGTACAAAAAGATCTTGATCAACTTTTGCGCTAAATAATGATTATACCATCTTGAATCCCTTGGACTGATATCATGCTTATTATCAAAAAATTAAGAATCTATTTAGGTGGTTGTTAACTATTATCAATAGTATTAAATTATCCAAAAAAGTTTGTATCATTTACTGCAAATTGATATAGCTCTTGACCTATTAGGTGGCGCAAGACTATTTTAATACCCTAGATCTCACTAATAAGTGCTAGCAGCTTGATATTACCAAGGATAACAGGAAATGAGCTATTATTATATCTTAAGGCTTATAATAACTGATGTGCATGACCAGGGCCTTTTCAACGCGTCCACTAACTTCTAAAGAGATATGGAAACCATTTTAAATGATCTTAGTATAATAATGTGGCCTAATGTATCTCAATGGTATTGACCTTTTTTCCAAATCTTCGCTCAATTTATGAATCACTTAAAAGCTATAAGCGAATATGATGAGCTAAATAAAGATCAGATCAAGCAAGTTCCAATTCTTCAAAACCCAGATGGAGTACCTAGGTCTCAAGGTTAGTATGTGAGGAATATGACACTAACCTAAAAAGAATGAAACATTTTTTGCATAAATAGATTTAGAAACAAACATGATGTGTAGGTAATATTAAGATGGTAGGATACTACCGTCAATTTATCCAAGGAACTCACATACAGCTAATTTTTTCTCGATACTAAGAAGTGGCTGGCTTTTGTGTTCCCAAAATGCAAAAGATGCCTTTGTAAAAGTAAATAACATCTCTAACAAAGAGTCAGTTTTATAATACCCAATCTTTGATTGTCTTTTTATTTTGTGCGATCCAATAAATCCTTTATTACCAATAAATCGGGATATCTCAATTTGAAGAAAATGGGGTAACCATCCAGTTACATTTTAAAGCTGTGCACTCACCAAGCAAGAGAGGAACTATACGGTAACTAAGCTCAAATGTTTGTCCATTTTATATATGTAAACAATTTCGCTTTGGCATCTATGGGACTAAATATAAGTTGTGCCCAACTAAGCCTCGTTGCTATGGCTCTAAAATATATAATTAAAGATCATTTAGCTTGATGACAATTGAACTTTAAGCCTATACCTATGAAGTGATACATCAATTAGGCTCTATTTAATAAAAATTAGATGGACTCTGCAGGCTACCTATTGTTTCTGCCTTTTCTCATTTTGTTAATCAACTGCCAAAAAAGAAGGTCCACAGATATGATGACAAGCAACCTACCATTAGGCATACAATGGACTGACTATTGAGTAACATGGTAAAAAAGTGTATATTTTACAAAATTGAAAATGATGGTCAAAGACATGTGTATCCATCCCCATATAAATGACATAAATTACTATGCAAGCTCATTAGTCTGTTGGTCAATGTGGGTTGAATAAGGCGCTGAAGGAAGTCCTTCAGAGTTACCACTGGGAGGCTATGCAATTCAATATTCATGATATCCTAATGAAAATTCAAGAATGCAATTCAAAGAAGCCCTCAAGGCCTCCACCACTTACCAGTTGGTCATTTATAGTTAGCTTGGTACACAATCTCATTTAGTGCTATATGTCCTTACCTGTCAGTAATTTTTAACCACAGATGCTTCATTGTGGCCATTAACCACTTATCAAGTGAAATGAAGCTAAGAACATTTGTGACGTTACAAAAGTAATTACAAGGGGAGGATACCCAAGTGGTAGAGTAGGGACCTCTACTGCTGCCTCCCCGAGTTCAATTCTGGTATAGGAACTTTGGGTAGGGGATGATTATGACTGTGT
Organism: Massospora cicadina; assembly: GCA_022478985.1. Lineage (NCBI taxonomy): Eukaryota > Fungi > Entomophthoromycota > Entomophthoromycetes > Entomophthorales > Entomophthoraceae > Massospora > Massospora cicadina. The sequence goes on from JAKSZP010001560.1 coordinate 94,858, forward strand.
TGGCTTTGCGCACCAATGCCCTGAACCAAGATAGCGAATAGCAAAGGCGGTCCATGGAGTTCCTGGCCTATCATACGCCACGCATGGAGGTTTTCCAGATTTTATCCTCCTTTCCCATTCATTCAATTTCCCTTAATCAGTGTGGTATTGTCCTTAGGTCAGCCCACCTCAAATAAAATACAAAAGTAATTACTGATAAAAATATGAGTCAAATTTTCCAAAACATGGGTTCACTAAGATTACCTTAACAAATAATGTTACAAATTTTGCCTCTATAATATCATTAGTTAGAATGAGCTTATAGGAATTAGTTGGGTTCTTATTGCTCCTTATTACTATGAGACTATTGGAACCTTGATAAGGTCAATGGAATTCTAGAAAAATGTTTCTAAGTTTGCAGCCGGTTCCCCTTCCCAATGGAACCTCTATATTTAACTCAATTTATTTTATACAATAATGGTTATCCTAGCGCTACACGATTTTTATCATTGCAGCTTCTTTATGGTTTACAGCCTGCTCTGTCTCACTTGCTGTGTTCTATAAAGGTTATTGTGGATGGGATCTAACTAAAAGTTATTTTGTAGGTTGATCAGAGCTCTGATTAAAACATTTTATAAAACCTAAAGAAAGTCCTTAACTTAAAAAAGGAATAAAAATCTAGAACAAACTAATACAGAGGAAAGATACATATCTAAGGAAGATGATCAAGTAAAGTAATTACAAACATATAGATTTTGAAGAGCTCAAAAAATGTTAACATTATGGAAGAACTTTACGTAATCTTAGAGCGATTAAAAATCAGTGTGTATACCATAGAGCACTTGGCTGATGCTAGAATTATCAATAGGGCTTTTGTAAAGTTTGAAGACCCTACTACAACAGTCACCTTACGCTTATAGAAAAGTTTTGGGAAGTATGTTAAGTCTATGGTATGTGCTTCATGTATTGTTATCTTAACTCATATCATCAAACTCTTTTTAGAATTGCTCTAGTTCATGTAAAGCCTCAGCTTTGAGGTTACAATTTTTTTCTATTAGTCAATGTAAAGTCATTCATGGCTATTGAAAACAGTCTATATCTACTATACAATGTATAATTGAGATTAAGGCCAGAAAATTTATATTACAACTTATATTTTATATTTTCTCGAGGTGAGCTGAACTGGAATGATACCACATTAATGAAGAGGATTTAAATTAATGGGAAAGAAGGATAAAACCCAGAAAAGCTCCATGCGCGGCGTATGATAGACCAGGAACTCCATGGACCACCTTGCTATTTACTATCTCGATTTGGGGCATTTTTTGCACAACATCAGCACAGTCATAATTTTCCCCTACATAAAGTTCAATTGCATGGGTTTAAACTCGGGGAGGCAGTTTATATTACAATTTAACTAACAATGTTTTATCAGGGCTATGCCAAAAATAACTAATGATTCCATATTTTAAAGCACTGAGAATTTCCCATGATAACTCCACGTTTACGTATATCACATTCTGGATAAATCGCTCTGTCAGTGCCCTAATGGGAATGAGATAGGGAAGAATGCCCAAACTGACTTAGTATCTTTTTAATAATAAGCCTCAGGTTGTATTCAGTGTTTAACTCCTCTAGTCGCCTCATCATCCACCTTATGCCACACATTATACTTAAAACTCTATTGACTTCCTACTGGAAGATAATGGAAACCACTTAACTGTGCTACCATTATTGACGCTCGGTCCAGACCTCAATGATGAATAATGGCCTAATCCAACTCTGAACCTTGGCTGTTTGGTCATTTTCTACATTCATGAATCTATTCCCATCTTCACACGTGGTATGCGCCTATACCTTATTTTATTATTGATTCTCCCCTAGTACTTTAGATAGTATTAACCTTTTTATTTATAAATACTCCTTACCTCCTAATTTATATAGTAAGTCATTTATCTCCTAGTCGTAGTTTTTATATACCAGGAGCTTGTAATTATATTGATAGAATCTTAATTGTAGTTGTTAAATACTAATAAAGGGAGCTAACCATGTAATCATGCTATACAGTAGAGCTTTAGCTGGAATGTCCAACAATAACTTTTGTAAGTAGCGCGTAAAGGGTCCTCCTGCTACACTCCTCATTTAGTTTCATGATAGCTTCAAACAAAAATTTGGCAGCATACATAATGCATAAACGCCTAACAATGTCTGCCACTATAATCTAATCCCTCAGTCCTCCAAAAATTTTCACGCTGTTACTCATCCTTTCATGATTTCTTTCCCAAAAAATAGTATCATTATACCATTGTACCTTTTACGCCCATTATAATCGCTTACAATTACTCTCAAAACAGGCCATCATTTTTGAAAACTGAAAATCAACAATAAATATTTCCCATTATTATACTAACAAAGTACCACTGTTTACCAAAGTTGGTTTTATTACTTGGAAATTGTTCCTGATGTAGAGAATACCATGTTAGGAGTCATAGGAAAATAGATACCGCGTAGTTCTTTCATACAATATTCAGGGGATTAGAGCCTTTTCAGTGGACATAGGACCGGTGGTCAGAAAAAAATAAGGATTCCAATGAAAAAAAATTTGGTATAGTAAGCGTTTGCCGTGCACTACACCCAATTCAATGTTATCAATAGTATATAACAGAACAAGGCCTTATTCATTAATGAACTTTCTTTAGCACTAGTGGTACCCAACCCATAAAGGGGGAGTCGCTACACATCTTTATTTGCAAATGGGCCAAATAAAGGGATTATTAGAAATAAAAATTCCTAATATGGCACCTCTGCTAACAGCCTAGGAAGTTATATAAGAAGGCGAGGAAGCTTTAGGGAATCTTTTGTCAGGCACCTGCTTTAGCTGGCAGACCATGGCGGACAGCATCAGGGTGGGAGCATCAGTGACATGGGGCATAAGGAGGTATAGCTGTGGGTTTTCTTTGTTTATGAGGCCAGCGGTGTCCATCGCCTCAATGTATTGAGCAAGTTGATGCTCAGCAAAAGTGATGAGAGCCAGCACACAAGTGAAGTACATGATATGCTGGTGGGTTTCAGGATAATTGGGGTTAAAAAGAGAAGTTTTTGCCGTGTCAATGCAGTTCAATCCTTAACTCATCCATTCATTATAAACTGCTATTTTTGCTCCATCTATAATTCCTTCCAATCCGTTGTCATCTCAATATATAATACGTAAATCAATTAACTGGCATGTAAGAAAGTATCACAAATGGACTTATGCGAATGTTACTAAGGTTAGTCCCAGTTAAGCCTAAGATGAAACATGACCTTTTTTAATTCTTTAAAGGAATGTATCATTACTCCCTGAATTCCTGAATCTTCTTCCTAACTTCAAACGTGTTATTCAACTATCCCTAATCATTGTGTTGATTCTCCTATTTAAAGTTCAATCCTATATTTCAAAAAACATTTTGCCATTTTCTGATAAAAAGCCTATACATATGATATTTTATGGGACCTGTGAAGATCTACAAAAGGTTAAATTCAATAACCCAAGTCATCCAACCCAAGCACCTCTGAGTACTTAATTTATTATAACTAGATTGAAGCCACCTGCAGAAAATCTGGAATAATAATTAATATTAAGTCTTTTATTAACTGCTTTAATTAGGGTGGATTTATTCCTGAAACTCCATATAAGATTTAAGCTCTCTTTGCATAAAATTAATCGCATTTTCTGAGTAACATCTCTATGATTTTATTCTATAAATATTGTTGTATTAATACTGATTATTTTTTATTAACTCGTCTTTCTTAGATTTCAAGTCATTATCTTGACTCTTGTGGCCTGACTATATGGAACAAACTGTGCCATTACCCTCCGCTATTTAGGTGGATTCCTTTGCACCCAAGAGGTCATCCAAACAAGAGAAATTTTGAGAAGGATAGGACGTTGCATAGCAGTTGGAGAGGAAAAAGGACAAACAAGGTAGGACTTGGTCAGGGGAGCAATAAGACTACCATCTGCACTGCAATCTGATAGATGGTGGTTCCAGAGGTGGTAGGGCAGGCATGGCAAGTGCATTAGACCCTTCCAAAGTATAGGATCATGACATTTTTTCATTTCTCTTCATGTAGACCAGTTAGGTGAAGTGCAGTAACCTCATGTTAAAAGTTACTTTGGTGGTTGTTATTGTCAAGCAACCTAGTAACCTTTTTACTGCACAGGTTTGATTTCTTTGTGCACTTCGTCCAGTTGTATAGTAGAATGAATTGTTAATTGATAATATTATTGAGACTATTATCTATAGTTGAGTATGAATTATATCTTGGCCCAACGCTCGGTGAGTATTCCCAATTAAATACTCATGATGTTGTACTTGTAGGGATTTGTTCCCTTGCTTTTGTCCACTGGATCTTTTCTGAGATACCCCAGTGACAGTCTCTTCAGCACAACACACAGTTGGCAGATATCCCTGATTGTGGCTCCTTCTTCTCTAGATTCCGCTCAGATTTTTCTCTTCTCTCTGAGAGCCTTCCAATTATTGCACACAGCAATAATATCCTTGAGACAGAACAGCACAATGGAAGCTTATGATAGTATAACTATATACCAAATGGATAACTTAAAACTAAATAACTCTTACTATCTAACTCTAACTATTACTAAGTTTTCTCTATTTGAATATTTTTATTATAGTGAATCCTAGGAATATATATAGTAGGGAATTTGGCTGTTTAACCCTTGGTTGACACCTCTTCAATGAAACAGAAGCCATTGCAATTGAATCACCCATCTTGTCTCAGCAGCAATGGTCTTCCTCATACTGGCTAGGATTACGTCATTGGACATCCTCAAGACCTAAAATGGAAAGAGTTGGAAAACGTGTCCCTGACATTTTCCTCTAAATTCAAGCGAACCAACCACATTTGGCTAGTGACCTGCTTAGGTAATGGGACTTATTACCCATTAAGGCAGGTCACTCACAAACCAATTGATTTGCTAGTTGCAGATGGTATAACTCGCCTCACAACTTGCTATTCATTTCCAATCAGTCAATGATGAAACCCAACTGATTCCAATTGGTACACCTGATAGTTGATCACTATCAGATGCCCCTATTTTGTCAGAAACTCCACCCAATGAGATCTTAATTATTTGTCCGGATTGATCCCCAATGCATATGACCAGGCAAATATCCCAGAATCCCCCAAACGTAGTTACTCTAAAACCTGGGCAACTGATTTCCAATTAACTTTACCTTAGGGATTTTTCCCTAGCGATACCAGGTAATCTAGCGGGCTAGGAATATGGGGAAAAATCCTAACACATCCCCCTCTTGCCTATATTTCTAACGAGAAATGGACCAGGGCATGAGAACACCATTTCAGAAACTTAGTTGAATCTTTCATTGGTTCAAGTGGAGTACACTCATCAATACTCAATGCTGCTTGGGACAACCTTCAGCATATGGCGTTCTTCCTCTTCGTCCTTGCTACCACCTTCTCAGAGTGCGGTCCCATGATCTACTATCATGCCAGACTGATCAATTTACTTGTAACAAAATTAGTCCCAGGATCCGTTTTCCCCATCAGGGTATATGACCTGCTGTCATATTCAGGATTCTCAGTCCGGCATTCTTGATTTCCTGATTTTCTCCTCGTCCTAGACAGTAGATGCTTGTCATCATGTTCATTTTGTGGCTCAATTAAAATACGTATTTCTATTCGTCCTTGTTATTTCTTTTATAACCTCTTGGGTCAAGTCATTCCTAGTTCTTCCCTTGGAGAGCTTATCCTATTAATTTTGAGATTAGTTTCTCTGAAATTGGAGCTTAATGGTTTGTAGAGTGCATAATGTCAACTTCCATATAAGTCTGACATCCCCCTCTCATCCAGCTCATATGTCAAATTCTGAGTTGTAATACAAGCAGATCCTCATTAGTTTGTCTGATCAAGACCTCCATCTCTTCCAGCAGATGAGTCAGGATGCTCTGCGGAACCTCTTCTATGGTCCTTCCAGGACTCATACGCCTAGTCTGGCGTCAGCGGTTAGTCCTTCCATCAAATTACTGGAAACATTAACTAATCCCTCCAAAACCAGTCTGGCTATCATTTCAAACAACTCTCGACCTATTCTTCCTCTGCCATCAATTCCAGATTAGATTTGAAATCTCTCCTGGATTTAGCTCCTTTTGATGATGCTCTAACCATCATTGTAGATGCTCCGGAGATTATGCCAGTTGCTCTTGATCACTTTTATCTTGCCAGGTTGGACCTGCTTCTTGAATTCCTCTTCTGACTCAGTCAATATTACAAACCCACTGTTCTGGTCTCTGAGCTCACCATCGGTAACAGTATTCACTTTGAGCTCCCCTATGCTGAACCCTTGCCCAAGTCACTGAGGCTTTGTTCCTAGTGCTGAATCCCTCTGATCTTGATAACATCCTGGATCAGGATTCTGCTACTTATGCTCTTCGCTTTGCTGGCCAAGTTCTTTAAAGTTTGTCCATGAAGCTTCCAGCTTTGCCTTAGTTCCACCGTTTGTTCAGCTTTATCTTTCAAGAATCCCAAAGTCATTGCTTTCAGGATGCAATCTGCTCCCTGCATTACTATCTCTTCTCTGGTGCTTCCCATCAATATCTTCCGCTGATGGCATTGATAGGGGGCATGATTTGGCAACCCCCATCAAGTATCCCTTGTTATTTTCTGGCCTACATGTCCAGTGTCCTTGATGAAGCCCATTGGCAAGCGATTGGGACTAATCTTCCAGTTCAGGTGCCATATCAGGATTACTCAGGGTTATTTGCCGATTGCCTCTTCTTATACTGTTGCTTTCCTCCCCACTCCAGGTTTTTGCAATTAGCTTCATCTGACATCTCAATTTCCATTCCCCTAGTCACTTTCTCGCAGGGCTTGGCGTCCACTCAAAGAACGTAGTTTTGTGTAGGTCTCGCTCTCGCTAGCATCCAATCTCATATCAACTATGATGGGCTGTTCATTCCTACTGTGATCCATCCTCCCTCCCCAAGAGGCGACATAGGCGGAATCATCCCCATACTGAGGACATTTAATAAAATAAAAGATACAAATTTATATCAGCTTTTTCTCTGTGTGGTTGATAATCTTTTTTCCAATATCTTTTATCAATTTTTTATCTTTATTTTTCTTTTTTTCTATGGGACTTGACCTTGTTTCAGTTCAGCGAACCATCTTTTTATCACCCCTCCAAACTGGGTACTGGGTACTTATACCTGCCAGTTTTCTATGGTTCAGAGGTCCTTTTTTCAGAATTAGCCGTCTGTATTGGTTCAGAGGTCCTTTTTTTGGACTTGACCTAATCATCAGGACATGACCAACCTAATGGTTCATTGGTCCTTTGGGAACTCTTTTATTTTTTCATCGATCCAATGCTTCATATACTTAGAGTGGACTCAATTCACAACTCTTCCATCAAAGAGATTCTTGATGGAGTAAGCATCAGTTGCCATCTTGGAAATCACTTCAAATGGACCCGACCACAATGTATCTAATTTGTTTATTCATCCAAACCCATGCGTATAGCAATAGGCAACTCTTTCCCCTATTCAGATTTTTGTTAAGGCTGGTCAGTTCTTATCATCTGTCGATTTCGCTTATATCCTTTTCTTCAAGGTTTTATCAAGTGCTTGTGATTGTACATCGATCAGGATTCTTGTCATTCAGTTCAAGTATTGCTCAGTATACATCCCCAACATATGTTCCACCACCAAATATAAAACTGGTGGCAATGCAACCTTTCTTCCGTATAATAATTCAAATGGCGTCTTTCCCATAGTTGTATGATTACTAATGTTGTTAGCGAATTTCATTAAACTCAGGTGCATTCCTCACTCAGAAGTTCTCCCTGCGACTAGCTTCCTTAGCATCACAGCCAGCATCCCATTGACCCGTTCTACCAGTCCATTCATCTCCAGTCAGTATGGTACTGACTTGACTCCTTGGATCCCCATTATTTTGTTTAACCTCAGGATCACATGAGATGTGAAGTTGGTCCCATTGTTGCTCAGCAGGACTTGCAGACATCCATGCCAGTATATCACTTGATCCAGGATGAACCTCATGGTACTGGAAGTGTCTACTCTGGTTAGAGCCTTTATCTCAACCCTCTTGTCAGATGGTCAATGGCAACTATGATGTACTTGACTCCCCCTGTGCTCATCATCAGCGGTCCCAACTCATTGATGGACACTGTGTGCCAGTTGAATCCAGGGTGGACCAATCAGGATCCAGTTATATTCCTTGTGTGGTTTGTGCAGCTGGCACTCCATGCAACAAGCCAGATAATCCATGACATTGTAGTTGATTAATTTCCATTAATACTGGTGAATATGGTCAGTTGTTTTCCTCAGGCCTCCGTGCCTGAAAACCTTGTGAGCTGCTTTTACTATCGCTGCTCTTTCTGACAGTTTTGGGAATAATAGCCACTTCCCGTGGATCATCTTAAATACTTGTCCATCCATAGTCTTGGTGTTTTCCATTGCTTTTCAAAGTGCACCTTGGATTTATCAGGGCTCATCCCCAATTTTTCCTTAAACCATTCTCTGGAATAGCTCATCCGCCTGCAGGTATATCATCTGGACCATTGGCAACTGCAATAAGCTATCCGCGTTCTGGTGAGAAGCCCCCACTCAGTGGACAATCGCATAATCATAAGCCTGTAGCTTAAGTGCCCATCAGGCCAGTTGTCCTTCCAGCTCTCTCAAATTGTGCAGCTAACACAGCAAATAGTGGTCCTTTACCACCTTAAAGTGTGTTCCATGGATGTACACCCAAAACTGCTTGCATGCGTAAATGACCACAAGGCATTCACGCTCAGTCATGGTGTAGTTCCTCAGCGGCTGAGAGTGTCCAGCTCACATATGCCACCGGATGTTTGTCCCCAAGTTCGTCTACTTGGCTCAGTACAGCGCCAATTGCCGTCAACAAAGCATCAGTTTGAATAATAAACTCCTGATCGAAATTCGGATATTTCAGAATTAACAAATCTATTAAATAATGACATAACTCATCGAAGGAGTCCTAGGCCTCTTCATTCCATACAAATCCTTTTTTGGATCCTTTAATAAATGGAATAGTGGCTCGGCTATTTGGGCGAAGTCCTGAATAAATCTTCTGTAGTATCCGACCATCCCAAGAAACACTTGGATGTCTTAGACACTCTTTGATACAGCCATATGTTCTATAGCTGCTATCTTCTGGGTTTGCAGCTGCAATCCACTGGAGTTGATTATGAATCCTAAGTATTCCAGCTCTTTCTTAAAGAAGTGGCACTTCCTTGCTTGATCTTCGGGTTAGCTGCGGACAGTCACTTAAATATTTCTTCCAAGTGGTGTAGGTGATCAGTAAACATCTTACTGAACATATTTATATCATCTGGATATACTAGGACACATGACAACTTCAAGTCAATTAATATCGCATCCATGGTCCTCTGAAACGTTGCAGGCGCATTGCATAGACCCTGGGGCATCCTTGTCAGTTGATATAGCCCCTGCACAGTAATAATCGCGCATTTTTCCTGGTCCTTTTGGAAAGTCGATCTGCCAATATCCTGAGATCGATCCATTGCAGAGAAATACTTCACTTCTCCTAAACAATCTAGCGCATCGTTGATCATCAGTAAGGGATACAAATCCTTCTTCATAATTTTATTCAGCATTAGGTAGTCAATATTCACCCAGTTGGATCCATCCTTCTTCTTAAAATCAGAATCAGACTTTCCCAGGGACTTGATGATGGAACTAGAAGCCCATGCTTCACTAGTTTGCTGATTTCATCCTCCACTACAGCTTCAGTAGGTTTTGATCATCAGATTGGTCTCATTCTTATTAGAAAATTTTCCCCGGTGTTGACCTTGTGGATCATGTCTTGTGCACATCCCAAATTGTGGTTGTCCTGAGCAAACACTTCCTGATACTTCTCAAATAGTTTGATCACCTCCTCTTGCTGTCCTTCTGACAGATCAGTGAGCTGCTCTCAATCAACTTCTAGTTGATACTTTTGGTTACCCCAGCCAGTAATCTTTATTTTTTGAGAGACTCAAAATTGTGCTTTCTTCTCAATTTGGCCATCGGGATCAGATGAACAAATGTAATGATTAGATTCCACTTGATCTTCATCAGTTTTCCTTTAAATTCGCCAAGAGAACTCGAACTTCTCCATGGCCCAGCATTATTATCCCAGGAGCCACCCATGACTTCACTATGGACTTCTTCCATGGGCTTCTAACCTCCCCATAAAACAGCTCAGGAATCTCCAATGTCAACCCCATGTCAAATATCATCTGTGATCCAGCCAGTATGGTCCTCTCATCCTCGATCCTCAATGGAATTCCCCAGTTCTCTAGGATTTCCGCTGGCATTTTGCGTCACTTTCCACCAACTAATTGGTATTAAATCGGGACAATGCCATCATTGTATATTAGATTGATGAAATTGAATCCCCGATTCAGCAGAGCATCACCACCCTCTGATATACCAATGATAATGTCTGACCCAATATGGTCAACATATTATCCTTGAAGTTACATTTAACTCCATATTTTTGTAGGAACTCCATTCTAATCAGAATGTCATAGTTTTGGTTGGCCAAAACTATTGCTAGCACAGATACCACCAACGACCTGAATTGTAGTGGCAATGCACTATATGTTCCACAGTAGATGGTGGTGTTTGGCCCAGCTGTCCCATATTTCTTCTTATGCTCCATATCCGGCGAAATCTTCATCCTCATTACGAGTTTGGTTGAGACAATATTGATAGGTGCTCCACTGTTGACAATCGCCCTCACCCTCACTTGATTCACTTGTATGTCTGTATATATACTTGAAGTATTTTAATATAGTGTTTACTGAGTGAATAGCGGCGTTATTAGCCAAATCTATGGTGTGAATAATTTGCAACGATAAATAAAGAAATGATTCCTTTATTGTGCTGAGGGGATAGACAAATTAGCCTCATCTAAACAGACATCAGATAATTCTTCAGGATTCAGGTAGTTCAAATCTTGTCTGCCAGTTGTCAGGCGTATGGCTGGACAACTTCCTTTATTATCTCAGGGTCAATTCCTTCACCCCAGCTCTGGTCATGGCATTTACATCCATATTGACCACTTTATACAGCTGATCCTGCTCGTTGTCTATGAGTAGATCGCTGATATTTATTTCTTCAAATATAATGTTGTTGGGACCAGGTTTCTCTGCAGCTCTAGACTGTTCCCTGTCTAGGCCGCGGGCCCTTTTCCCAAATCCTTTGTAGCTGCTGATTCTTTGACCTGGACCATGTTAATCTGGTCCTTCTGCTTTTTCAGTGCATGGTGAAATGTCCTTTCCCGCCACATTGATAGCATACCTTTTCCTTCTTGTTTAACCGTCTGAATTCTTTGGGCTTATTCCCTGGCACAGTTCAATTTTTCATCTCTTTGGCTTCTTCATTTCCCTTCATGGGATTTGGATTTTGCACCAGATTAGACTTGAAGCTTTTATTTGGGGCATCAAATGTTGCTCCCAAAATCTTCAAGTTATCTACCATTTGTGAGGTAGTTATTTCTGTCTCAAACACAGAAGACATCATGCAATGAAAATTGCAATAGGGCCAAAGGGTCGCTTGTAAGGCGATTCTAGCATCAAAGTCATCCAATAATTTCGCTCCATCCAGGATCTAGACTACTGGTAAAACTAATCCGCGAAGCTAGCTAGAGATTTATCTTTATGCAACTGGATTCCCATAAATTCCTGCTTGCACTTCAACATGCACATCAGACTCCAGAACTCTTTCATGATGGCTGCTTTTGCCTCAGCATACGACCAGCTGTCCCCCTCCAGGTGAGGTAACACTAAATTCTGACAGTTGGTTTCTAGGAAATTTATAACTGTCAGCGCCTTCTGATGATCCCTGTAGCCATTCATGGTCATGTCAAACAGTCGAAAAATGATGGGGCGTTATCTCAATGAATGTTGGCAATTTCAGCGTTGCCCTAGATTCCTCCAAGTTATTTCTGGCCTATTCTCTTGGTTTGGCTACTCAGCTAACTTGAGGAGTGAAATTTGGGTATCATCTCCAAAATGGTATCAAAAGCGGGTGGCATGTTCCTTGGGGTATTTGACTTCCCAAGTATTGTGCGAGGACTTCTTTCCTTCAGCATCACTTGCCATATTGGGCTCGCAAGCACATTTGTGAGCTTTAAGTTCCTCCACTTGTTTGATTAATCTTTCTATGTCTGCAACGAAATTTCTCAAATGAACGCATCTGCTTATTGCTCCATTTTTCAGGTATAAGAACTCTCAAACGAGGTCCCCTTCTTTCTTCTTCAATGAAGCTACTTTCCCAAGTAACTCTTTCCCAAAGCTTGCTACATTCTCTATTCCTTCCTTCACCTTGGCGACTCATTATTCCAAGGCTGCAAACTCCCAATGGTCCACTGAGTTTAGAGCATTCTGGTTTACAGTGTCTGACTCAATCCACAGTTTGCGTAGCTCATCTTTGTATGACATTAATATATAGATTCTTCACTCAACTACCCCCTGTAGTGAGTACCAACTTGTAAAAAGTTACTTTAGTGGTTGTTATTGGCAAGCAACCTAGTAAACTTTTACTGCACAGGTTCAGTTTCCTCATGTACTTCGTCATGTTGTATAGTAGAATGAATTAGTAAAAGATAATAGTATGGAGACTATTATCTGTAGTTGAGTATGAATTATAATTTAACCCAATGCTCGGCCAGTATTCCCAATTAGATACTCCTGATGTTGTACTTGTAGGAATTTTTCCCTTGCTCTTGTCCACCTGATATTCGCTGAGATACCCCAGTGACAGGCTCTTCAGCCCAACACACAGTTGGCAGCTATCCCTGATTGCGTCTCCTTCTTCTCTAGATCCCAATTTGGATCTTTACTATTCTCTCTGAGAGTCTTACAATTATTGCACACAGCAATAATATCCTTGAGACAGAACAGCACAATGGAAGCTGATGATAGTTTTACTATATACTGAATGGATAACTTAGAACTAAATAGCTCTTAATATCTAACTCTGACTATTACTGGTTTTTCTCTATTTGACTATTTTTATTATAGTAAATCCTAGGGAATATATATAGTGGGGAATTTGGTCGGCTAACTCTTGGTTGACACCTCTTTGATGAAATGGCAGACGTTGCCATTGAATCACCCATCTTGTCTCAGCAGCAATGGTCTTCCCCATCCTGGCTAGGATTTCGCCATTGGACATCCTCAAGACCTTAAATGGAAAGAGTTAGAAAATTTGTTCATAACGTTTTCCTCTCAATCCAAGCAAACCAACCATATTTGGCTAGCAACCTGCTTAGGTAATGGGACTTATTACCCATTAAGGCAGGTCACTCACCAACTGATTGATTTGCTAGTTGCAGGTGGCATTACTCACCTCACAACTTGCTATTCATTCCCAATCAGTCGGTGATAAAAACCTGACTGATTCCAATTGGTACACCTGATAGTTAATCATTATCAGATGCCCCTATTTTGTCAGCAACTTTACCCAATAAGATCTTAAGTATTTGTCTGGATTGATCCCCGATGGATATGACCAGGCGAATATCCCAAAATTACCCAAATGTTGTTACTCTGAAACTCTGGCCAAATGATTCCAATTCACTTGGCCTTAGGGAATTTTTCCCTAGCGATACCAGGTAATCTAGCAGGCTGGGAATATAGGCAAAAATCCCAACTCTCATTTTGACATACATAGCATATTACAAGACTAAGTTAGCCCCTATAAAGAAAAAGACATGATCAAAGGAGAGAAAATGTGGCAGCCAGGGTAGATAGAGGGTCAGTTTAGAAGTAAAGTATGGTCTCAGATCATATAAGATTATTGAAGTTGGGAAATAAAAAGGCCTTAACAACTACATGAGGAATCTAAAACTGTGAGTTTGATCTGGAGGTAGTGATCAAAAGATGCCTTTGTGACAGGGTGAAGAGTGGGGAGGCTGTCTCAGAAAACCTGTTGAACCCTCTGTGACTTGAAACTGTCTATAAGTAAGACTGTCTTACCAACACTGATAAGTTTAACCCAAATAACATCAAGGTGATTATTGGTATAACTGGACAAAGTAATTTATAACGTAGGGAATGACAAGCGCCGCTATGACCAGTCATTCTAAAGACTGTAAACATGGTTGGTAATAGCAATAGTAGAATACTTAAAATAAAATTTAAAGTAAGAAAAGGATTAAAGTTAAAAAGTTAAATTTTAAAACTTAAAGGGTAGGAAAATTGAAAAAAGTCAGGCCGCAGAACCTTCTGGGAGCTGCTGTCTAATATACCTACTTAATAAATAAAAAGGGTGCCTATTGTGGCAAACTAATTTCAACGTAGCAAGATCTGATGGGTTGGAACACTATTTGATTTTGGTGGTAATTTCTGACCCAAGTAAGCAATTTGTATTATAACACTTCATGTTTAATTTGCTGTACATCAAAACTTTTATATTTTTATGGCAAGGTCACAGATTAACTAATTGTGGCGATCTGTCTAGTGGATCTGATGGGACATGCCCACAGGTAGGTATGTTGTGGCTGATTCTAGTTTTAATTGAATACTAATGGAACGCCAAACCTATTTGAGACAGGCATGCCACATCATTAGTCGACATTTCTTGGATGTGTATACTGAACTCAAATTCAATCATACTGACTTGTTTATATTCAAACTTAGCTTTTACCTCTTAAAAAAACCAAACCCCTTTTCTGATAGTTCTGGGGTTGAAAGAGAAGGCAAACCGAAGGCTGATGATGGCGTCTGTTTTTCTACCACCTTCTTGCACAATCCACTAATTCTTTCCATCAACAACCTTGTAGTAACCATCTAGTACTAAAAAAACCTTGAAGTAGGCAGGGCTACCTTAGAAAAATTTTAAGGGTATATGCTATGACCCATCGTTCATTTACTACATGGGCTAGGTCGCTCTTGTTAGTAAAGAGCATAGCAGCTTCTTGCCCCTTTTTTGGTTTTGTAAGGATTCTCTTTCATGTACAGGAATAGGGGCTGATCCCCTTGTTTTACATTATCCTTCCTTTTTGAACAGAAAATTCCCCTCCAAAATAATTATGTTCAAGTGCGTAATTTTTTGTACTTGGGGCAACATAGTAGCAAGGATGGCTGCAGCCTTCTGGGGATGGTGGGCCTAGGAGTGGAATTATTGCAAATCTTACATCTGCTCTTTTATGCTAGTACAATTTTTAGCTCTCACTCATCTATTTTTTATAAGGCGAAAACAATGATACAACCAGATACTGAACTAATAGAGGTACTTACAAGAAGCCAGGATTTCTTAAACTACGGTTTCTAAGATTTTCCCACATTACTGGCTCAAAGGTGAAAGTCTTTTCAGCCTTTAAAGGGGAAGTTGGGAGGCATAGAAAAATTATGCTGCTTTTAATAAGAAGGTAGCGCCATATGGAAAGTCCCATTTTCAAGATCTTTTTCCAGAAAATGGAGACCCAAAGTTTTCTTGAAAAGTTTCTTATTGGGGGTTTTCTCGAATGACGCGTATCTAACATGACTATCCTTGCCTAAACTCATGGGTGGGAAGCTTTTATAATCTAAAACTTAATTAAGTCATTGATGGCCTTTGATACATGTTAACAAATCAGGTTCTATTTATCTCATATTTGCGGTAGATGTTCCTCAGCTGAAAAGAACTTCTGAGTAGAGTGAGGGATAGCTTGAAAGGTGTAATATTATACCCTAAAGTAACTTCATTTGGGGAGAAGTCAGTGGATAAATGAGTTGCGTTGTTGTAAGCAAACTGCATCATTTATAAATCACCATCTAAGGAGTTCTGGGTTGCAAAAGCATAGTAACTAGGATACTGCTTCAGGATCTAAGTGCCTTTTTCCATCTGCCCATCATACTTCAAAAAGATAGGGGTTATAGTGACATAGCTTTATCTAATAAAGGTTAACAGAGCATTTCGGAATTGGGATCTTAATTGTGGATCTCAATCAATCACTACTTCTAATAGTAGGCAAACATAGTAAAGACATGGGTAAAAAGAGTTCTGACAATATTTTCTGAGGAAATTGCTTAATGACAGGAAATGAATAGTGAGAACTTGGTGAACTGATCCAACACAACCATAATTACATCAAACCCACTATATTGAGGGAGTTTCACTATGGAGTCAACTCATAGGAAAGTTTAAGGCCCTTCCCCTGATGTAGTGATTGTACAGACCATTCCTCTCTGACCTACCTTTCTTTCCATGGTGAAAGTAACACAGTTCGCTATCCAAGTAGGCGTATATTATAGAGATACTTGGCCAGCTGTCAGGAGAGTATATATAACTCTCCAGTTCTCAGCGTAGTGGTGCAAGGTGCACAGAACCGACGCAAGTGAACCCGTCATCAGTATTGCAATAAAAATAGCCCCGCAGAGGGTGTTTTGGCTAAAGTGACATAGGGTGAGGGTGGTTAACACAGTGAGCATTAATAAAGATTGTAAAATCAGAAAAACATGGCTGCGTCCCAAAGGGAAGTTCATATCCAAGCTTTGAATAGGACTAGAGTGCTTGGTTAACTCAGTATGGAAGTAAACTGAGATGACCAGTGGTGTACATGATGCTGTTTAATATTAAAGCATTTAATTGACTAACGTGTCACAAGACCTCCTCAAAGAGGTCCAAACACAGGTTTGCTCAAGTCCACATAAATTAAAAAAAAAACTGTAAATGAACGGGTTATTTTATTATAGGGTAGACAACCAACAAGAAAGTTTGGCCTTGAGCAAACATATTTAAGCTAACTCAGGGTTTTATTGATTGGAGAAAGTGGTACTTAGCCCTGGTGAACCAATAAATGAACGCTTTTTTTTGACTGTGTAACGTACTCTGAAATCAACTGAACCTTAGTGATTGATTGAATTGGTGCCTGACCCAAGTTAGAAATTTCATAAATTGAATGAGTTTTTAAACCCCCGTTTACTGATTGTATTAAACTATCATATTTTAGAAAGTAGCTCGTCCATTTTAATGCTATGGCCGTTATATGTGGCTAAGCATGTTGCACTTCCTCTGAACCAACCTGGGAATACATAGCTGTACCCAGCGTTGGTCTAGTGTGTGCTTCAAGTTCAGAAGATTCTGAAGCTTAACCTCCTTGGACTCTTGGCACCCAGCCTTGCCCTGGCCATTGACCCCTTCAATCAAGTCATCTGGACATGACATTACACTCTCCTCTTAGAAGTGCTCCACCCCCATCCAGGGGCATTTTCCAAAGGAAATGTTTTTGTGAGCAGGGGCCAACTCCATGGCAGCAACGGCTTGCTTGGACTTGGAACCTGCAGCCTCAGGGAAACGCTTGTGGAATGATTAAATTGAGTCTTGGGCTTGGACACTGTCCCACGCTGGAACTTAACTGTTCTCCACTTCAACAAATCCCTTCAATGATAAAAGATACTCAAGTATCATTCTTACCTGATGGGAGGCTATTGCAATTCTGATATAACTGGACGACAAGCCCTAAGTTGTTATGGCAGAATAGATAGAATCTGCCAAGGTTGATATGAGTTATAATTATTCGAGTGCCTCAAGATGAGGTGATATTGGGTTGTTGGAAAATCGCCTCAAATTAGACGATCATGAAATTAATGAATGAAGAATTGCCAAAACCAATGAGATACGGCGAATTGAATTACTAAGTCAAGGAAGCAGTATCATCCAAAGTTGCTACAATATAGGTGAGATGAGATGATTGATAATGAAAGGTTGCTAATAGTTTAGAGGGAGAGGAACAGAGAGAATCCGCTGTATTTATTATATTAAATAAAAGAGTATGGTGGGAGCAAGTGCTCTATACTTATTTAATAGTTTATTCTGTTGTATTAAGGACAACGATCATCATATTGTTGGCCCTATTGCTCAGTAAGATCAACCCTGTGAAAAACCCCTACGGTGTATCTTAACAATTCCGCCAATTTTATCACAGTGGTGCTCACTACAGGGGGCCCATTGATCAATCACAAAAACTGATAAAAATTTCTAAGTCACTGCCATGTCATATCAGGCTGGCTTTGGCAAGGAAGCTTCCAGAGACACTGCAACTGTTGAATATGCAGAACTTAAGCTTGCCCTGGATGCTGTGCTCCAATGGAAGAAGGAGCTTCTGCAGGAGGTTTGTATTGATAAGCCGCCTCCGTTTGATTGTGATGGGAACATCCATGGATTCTTTATGCGATTTGAGTTTGTAGTAGAAGGAGCTTTAGATTGGTGTAAAGCCAAATTATTAATCTCCACCCTGGATGTTGGAAGCACCAACCAAGTTACTTTCTATCTTCCCAACAGTTTCATTACCTATCAAAAAGTGAAGGATACTGTTCTGTGGTTGTTTGGAGGAATCTCAAAGATGGCACAGCGGAAGGCTGAGTTCTTAACCATTGGGTTTCAGCATAGTGAGACCCTCACCGTATTTGTTGATTGATTTACAGAGGAAGCCCATGTGTTAATTGGGGCAGGGACTTTAACCAAATCTGACATATGCATAGCGTTAACCTCCTCTGTGAAATCATACCGTGAGATTTTTAATGTCATGGCTCCATATTTAGAGGTTGATGTACCCTAGCTTAAACTCATTCAAATTTTATGCCGTCCATCCGCTGCCCTCTCTGCGCCCAATATAGAGTAGAACCTATAGCCTCTGCTGCCAGCCTTTTTTATTCAGAGGAATTATTCCTCCCTGTTCAGTGTCCGTTTTTTAACCCCAGCCTTATTATCATTACACGCCTTGCTTTCAACCAAGTTGCCATCAGCAGTTCACATATTGGGAGGTTTAAGTCTTGAGGACCAGCCCTTGCAACTGGATAGGGTTCAGTACCCCTTTCGGATGAAGAGTGGCCCCAAAGCTCCAGTGGACCCTCTGTCACAGCAGGGCGACCTCACCCATGTGATAAATGAGCGCTCGGTGACAGTTTTCTTACCCAAAGCCATCTCACTCCCACCTCTTCCCCCCTCCCTTCAATCCTGGTAAGGTTGTAGAAGAGGTCTGCAGGGAGATGACACACATCAGGGGGCATGGAGAGGGCCCTGGGTCCACCCACCCCCAGGCAAACCATGGCCAAAATTTGGGAAAATGGCAATTCAAACATCAGAGCCCAGCTGATAATTTCCAGACTGGGGGAGCCAGTTCAGACTGGTCTTCTTTGGAAGCCAGAGTCAAATGCAGCTCGGATCACAAACCTGGCCCCAAATGACTTGGTTCATCAGCCCCAACATTCTGAAATGGATCCAGGGCGTTTGTATCACACAAATAGCCCAAACTGAGGGACCAACTCAAATTGCAGGTAATCTGATCCATGGACACCTGCCTCCCAGGACAAATCCAGGCTGCTCAAGCCATGCAAATGGGCTGATTTGAGTCATCAGGACCCAGATCTGCAGTATTGATTTGGCTTAGTCCCAAGAAGTTGGGAAAATTTTCAAAAATTTTCTAAGCTTTTGCCTGAATCAGGAGCTGCCTTCTACCCCCTGAGCCAGCCAACCAAATCCCTTCCCCATCCCCCAAATGCCCAATCCCTCAATACCTCCCCATGCCTATTTCTCAGTTTAAAAGGCAATTGCTCCCACTGAGGGCAGTTGTCAGCTCATTATTTTTGCCTTTCATCAAAATAAATCTGAAAAATCTGCCAAGTTTTCCGCAGCCTCCATAAGCCTCCAAAATACAAAACATTTATAAACAATTCTATCGAACAATCTGACGTAGTGCACTGTCACTTAAATCCTCTTTCCAATGTTTGCTGACTGGATTATCCAATCAGTCATCCCACCACGTGACAGTGGATTGCAAATGTGATAATCCACCCCGCCCCCAATTATGAACCGCTGCTTCATTTGTTTCCATGTGTCTGTTAAACAGAGACCCTTCCATTCATTTGGTCGCTGAGTCTGCTGAAACTGCTCCCCAGTTAAAGCAGCCCCAAGGCATCCCTGGCCCACTGCATGTGGGTTCAGCTTCCATAGCTGCCCCTGCCGCTGCAGGTCCAGCCCAACAGTGGGACCTAGAGCGCCCCCTCCAGAGGAAGCTCAGTTTCAGCCCCTCTCATGA
Organism: Massospora cicadina; assembly: GCA_022478985.1. NCBI lineage: Eukaryota > Fungi > Entomophthoromycota > Entomophthoromycetes > Entomophthorales > Entomophthoraceae > Massospora > Massospora cicadina. The sequence goes on from JAKSZP010001560.1 coordinate 114,928, forward strand.
GGTTTACCATACCTCTACCCATATTTCCAAAAATGTGGTGGCCTCTGTGCCATCTCCCGCTGGCGCGCAAGCCCCCTTTCTGAATCTGAAGGCCAGCAACTGTGAACCTCAGAGGGGTTGTTGTCCCCTCTGCCTCTCCCGCCATGGGGGTTGCCCCCGCAAGACTCGCGTTTGCCCCCAATGCAACTATCTGGTTTGCCTTGGGGGCCTTTGGTATGCTACTGAACGTTTGCTTTCCTCACATTTTCCGTAGATCCCCACTTCTATTAGTCGCCCAGACCGCTATGCCTCTGGCATTCTTGGGCCTCCACTGGGTGCTCGCGCACCCTGACTGGGAGCCCAGTCTAGTTCTTCTTAGCTAAACTGTGACATAAGAAACTGACCCCTAATATTGGCAATCTTCACCCTCCTCGCTGGGTCAGGTGATGCGCTGGCCTACGCCCTTCCTCTGAGCGTGCTTTCCCTTTGTGACCTGGCCTTCTCCTTCTGGGCGGTGGCCTTGTTCATCTGGGACTGCTGCCAAGCTCAGCTGACTGGTCCCCACACTGCCAAGCACCAATGGAGAGCGCTACCCCTTTAGTGAACGCAACAGGGTTTTTGGTTCCTCCTGTCCCTTCTGATGAGGTGGCCAGTCAAATCCAGGGCGTCCTGGCAGAGATCCAGGTGCATTTCACTGCTGATTGAGGGAAGTCCCTGCTTCCCTCTGATTCACAGCAGAGCGTGGCCCTCCTCGACGCCCTAGATGGGGATGCCCACCATTGGGTCAGGGGAGTGCTCCGCTCTGCTGCCAAGCCATGCAACCCCATCCCCTTGTTGGCATCGGTCACCTCAGCAGTTTAGGCCCCCAAGCCAAGACCAACGCGCATCCTCCGCTTGTTTACTTTAAGACAGGCAGCCACAGACTTTCCCTCCCTGATCAAGGCCTTCGCGGTCCCGGCTCCAACAGTTCCCGTCCCTGTTGAAATCACGGTCTCTGCATTCCAGGCAGCCCTGGAACCACTGCGGTGGCCCATACCGCTTGGGATCCTCTCCCTGGGTCTTTAGATGTCGTATTTTCTGTGGCCCGTGCAATTGAGGCCAGGCCCTAACACAACCCTGCATGTCCCATCGCCACCTCTGAGGCACCCCATACCGCACCTCCCCCGCCAGTGGGCGCGGCCAATGGAAGCGTCCCCCTGGTCTAGCTGCCCTTTGCTCCCCCTCGGTGGCCGCCTCAGTTAACTTCCCCCCAGGGGAACCATTGATTATGGTACTGCCGGCCCCCAGCCCAGATCAGGAGGCTGGATCTTTGGGCCTCCAGTGTTTGGAGTTTGCTCAGTGTGATGAGATAGTTTCCCAGTGCTCTGAGTCTGCTCAGTGTGATGAGATCGTCCCCCAGGGTGAACCTACCTCCCCCTGAAGAGGGTAGAGCGGGTTTGCATATTAACCCTCATCTACCCATGTGGGACAAGAAAGTGGTAGAGACCTCGGATCAGCTGCACCCCACCCCACGGTTGCAGGTCAGTCTCTCCTGATGTTGTGTTATGGCCCCTCCTCAGGTGCCCTTTCACTAGCTCACCCCAATAAAGATGACCAAGCATACTTCTTGCTTCCCATTTCCTTTCCCTTGGAGTCAGAAGTGATCACAGTGCAAGCCCTTCTTGACACCAGAGCAGCAGATAACTTCATCAACCTTGGTGTGGCTCAGTCCTTGGACCTAAAGATGGAGAAAGCTTCGTCCATTCTGGGCGCCTCATCAGAGTCCATGATGTCCCACTGCATCCAACGTCCATTGCACTTCTTAGTTCATGATTTGGATTCACCGACCATTTCTCGGTGGTACAGGACTTGCTCTACCCTGTAATTTTGGGGTGGGCTGGTGGTGCCGCCAAAAAGTTCATATCAATCTTGCAACCAACATCTTGATGTTCAGAAACCTCAAGTTGAGTGGTAAGATTCCCTTGCTAAAAACCCTTCCCCAGGGCACATCCCTTAGTTCCATTGCCCCACCGGATCCCATCCTAGCTGACCTCCCTCCAGACTTTCCCTCCTGCCTAGCCCCATATAAGGCCATCTTTAACATGTCCCTAGCATCCAAGCTCCCGTCACACTCTGAGTATGACTTGACGTTCCAGCTGATGGTCAACCCAGTCAAGATCAACTGCCCCCTCTACCCCTATACAGAGGAAGAAGATAGGGCTCTCAGCAGTTGGCTGTATGACATTCTAGAGAAGGGGTGGCTCATCAAGAAGTCTTCTCCGATCACCTCCCCCATAGTTTTCGCCAGAAAGCAGATGGGTCCCTGTGCCCTTGCGTCAACTATGGACACCTCAACAACATCACCATCTCTGACCCGTACCCTTACCTTAGAGAAGAGCATCACACAGGCCATCACCAAGTCTCGCATCTTCTTGAAGTTGGACTTGGTGGACGCCTTCAATCAGGTGAGGGTGGCAAGGAGACAGGAGTGGCTCACAGCTATCCACAATCACCAGGGGCTTTTCCAGTTCAGGGTGATACCGTTTGGCTTGAAGAATTCGCCAGCCACCTTCCAACACCTCATTGATGATGTGTTGGGGGACTTGCATTTCTCTTGTGTGGTGGCCTATATTGACAACATCCTGGCCCATTCCCCCACCCCAAACAACATGTCAGGGACCTCGAAGCGGTAGTGGCAGCCCTCCACAAGGCAGGGCTATTCGTTAAGCCCTCCAAGTGCGAGTTCTTCAAGGATGAGGTTACCTTCCTAGGGAATCTTGTCCTGAAGGATGGGTATTCCGTCCCCCCTGCAAGCTGGAGGCCATTCATCCTTGGCCTACCCCACCCACTCAGAGACAGCTTCACAGCTTTCTTGGCACCATCACCTTTTTGAGAAACTTTCCCCCGCTATTGACCAACTGGCAGCACCCTTGCACCCCCTCACCGGGAAGAACAACTCCTTTAAATGGTCCCCCAAGTGCCAGCAGGCCTTTGAGATTATCAAGGAGGTGTTTGTCACAGCCCCTGTCCTGCAGCATGCTGACATGTCCTGACCCTTCATAGTAGCCTGCGATGCCTTGTCAGTGGCAGTGGGTGCTGTGCTGTTGCAGGAGCACGAGAGAGTTGAGCACATGGGGGCTGTTACTCCCAGAAGTTTACCGCAACAGAGAAAGAATGGCTGATATATGATAAAAAGCTAGCGGCGGTGGCGTGGTCACTCACCCACTGGCGATATCTCCTGCAGGGCGCCCTGCATGAAATTACCATTCAGATGGACCATAAGGCCCTGCTCTACTACTGCAAACCTCAGAAGCTAGGGCACTGGCAAACTCGCACATATCAAGACTTCTGTATATTCCATTTTAAGTACAAATTCATCAAAGTTACACTGAACATCTTGCCGGACATGCTCAGCTGTAGCCCCTCCCTGTTCCCCTGATGGGGAGGAGGACCCATTAGACCTTATGACGGTAGTGCCCCCCTCCCAAATCCTCACAAAGGCTCCCCCTGCTGTGTCTTGTGCTGATGTAGACCCTTCCACGCCGCTCCTCCCACGTGTCCTCACTTCCCAAACCTGCTGCCCTGAAGAAATCGAGCTTATGGCTGACTTGGAGTCCATGCGCTGCAAAAGAGCACCTTATACCTTGCATGATGGAACAATCTGGTTCTGTGATCGGGTTTTGGTTCCTGCTGCCCTAAACAGTCGTGTCATTAAGGGACACCACATCCTCCAGACCATCAGCAACCCCGGTATCAAAAAATTTGCAGATCTCATAAAGAGAACCTTATTTGGCCTGGGTCCACGAAGGACACTCCTGATTGGATCTCTCATTGTGTCACCTGCACCTGGGCAAAATTGGATCATTCTGGAAAGAAGGGACTTTTACACCCCTTGCAGCATGCTGAGGGGCCATGGACCTCAGTCTCAGTGATACCATCATGGAGCTCCCACCCTCCTGTGGTTCTGATGTGATAATGGTGGTCGTGGACTGATTTACCAATTTGGCACTCTTCATCCCCTGCCTCTCTTCTATTACTGCGGTGGAGACCACAAATTTATTTGTCAACCATGTTTTTGCCATGTTTTGTATCCCCAAGGAGATTGTGAGTGACAGGGGACCCCAATTCACAGCCCAGTTCTTGAAAGTGTTGTTGACCCTTCTTTGCATCAAGACATGTAGATCCACTGCCTACCACCCCTTTCTGATGGGAAGACTGAGCGGGTGAACCAGGTACTGGAGCAGTACTTGCACTGCTATGTGACGGCCTCACGAGACACCTGAGCCAAGGACCTACCCCTAGCACAGTTCGCGTACAACAACTCCCTCCATTCCTCAACCAGCTTCTCTCCCTTTGAGGCCACTCTGTGGTACAACCCCTCTTTCCAGATTTGTCCCTAACTCTCCTTGGCAGTTCTGGCTGCCAAGGACTACGTAAGATCTCTCCACGAGATGCACAACCTGGTTTTCAAACACTTGACAAGTCCATTGAGGACTACAAGAAGTTTTCTGATCAGAAGCATCTTCCGGGGCATGAGATCATGGTTGGTTCCCTTTTCATGTTATTACCCGCAACCTTTACATAAAAAGCCCCCACCCGCAAGCTTGCAGCTAAACACTCAGGTCCCTTCAAGGTTGAGAAGGATTTAGGCAACAGAGCCTACTGCCTGAGACTGCCCGCACACTGGAAGCAGCACAATGTCTTCCACACTTCCCTTCTAACCCCCTTTAAAGGGGAAAGGCCAACATCCCCCGAGCTAATTGTTGTCAGGGAATCCCAGGAAGTGGAGGTGGAGGCCATTGTATCTTCCTGAAGGTCCCGCCGATCCATTCAGTACTTGGTTGCCTGGAATGGTTATCCCTCATATGAGAACAGCTGGGTGAACGCGCGCAATTGTATGAACTGCAAGGACCTATAGAGGAATTCCACGCCTCCCACCCGGCTTCACCCCACCCTCCTCAGAAGATCATGGCCAATCGGGCCATAAAGTTACCAGACCGCCTCAAGAACTATGCTTTGGTCCATGCCCCCGGGGGTAGATCCTCCCTGTCAAAAAAGAAAAGAGTAAAGTAAGTCTTGGGGACCAGCCCTTGCAACTGAATAGGGTTCAGCACCCCTTCCGGACAAAGAGGGGCCCCAAGGCTCCAGTGGACCCTCTGTCACAGCTGGGCGACCTCGCCCATGTGATATATGAACGCTTGGTGATGGTTTTCCTACCCAAAGACATCTCTCTCCCACCTCTTCCCCTCTCTTCAATCCTGGTAAGATTGATAGAAGAGGTCTTCAGGGAGATGGCACACATCAGGTGGCATGGAGAGGGCCCTGGGTCCACCCACCCCCAGGCAAGCCATGGCCAATATTTTGGGAAAATGACAATTTCCAATATCAGAGCCCAGCTGATAATTTCCAGACTGGGGGAGCCAGTTCAGACTGGTCTGCTTTGGAAGCCAGAGTCAAATGCAGCTCGGATCACAAACCTGGCCCCAAATAACTCAGTTCATCGGCCCCAACATTCTAAAATAGATCCAGGGCGTTTGGATCGCACAAATAGCCCAATCAATGGACTGACTTAAATCTCAGGTAATTCAATCCATGGACTCCTGCCTCCTGGGACAAATCTGGACTGCCCAAGCCATGCGAATAGCCCACTTGAGTCACCCAGACCTGGATTGGAAGTATTGACTTGGCTTGGTCCCAAGAATTTGGAAAATCTGCAAAAATTTTTTAAGCTTTTGCTGGAATCAGGAGCTGCCTTCTACCCCCTGAGCCAGCCAACCAAATCCCTTTCCCATCCTCCAAATGCCCAACCCTCAATACCTCCCCATGACTATCACTCAGTTTAAAAGGCAACTGCCCCCACCAAGGGCAGTTGTCAGTTCATTCTTTTTGCCTTGTATCAAAACAAATCTGAAAAAAATGTGAAGTTTGCCGCGGCCTACATCAGCCTTTAAAATATTTATAAACCATTACATTGATTGATCCAATGAAGCATGCTGTCACTCAAATCCCTTTATCAATAATCACCCACTGGATTATCCAGTCGCTTGATCCTGCCATGTGGCAGTGGATCACAAATGCAATAATCCGCCCTGCCCCCAATGATGAACCTGCCGCTTCATTTGTTTCCACGCGTCCATTAAATGGATACCCTTCTATTCATTTGGTATCCAAGTCTACTGAAACTGCTCCCCAGTTGGAGCAGCCCCAAGGCATCCCTGGCCCACTGCATGTTGGTTCATCTTCCATAACTGCCCCTGCCGCTACAGGTCCATCCCAACAGTGGGACCTAGACGCCCCCTCCAGGGGAAGCTCAGTCTCAGCCCCTCTCATGGGGTTTACCATACCTCTACCCATATTTCCAATACTGTGGTGGCCTCTGTGCCTTTCCCGCTGGCATGCAAGCCCCCATCTGAATCTGAAGGCCAGCAACCATGAGCCCTGGAGGAGTCGTCATCCTCCCTGCCTCTCGCGCCCTTGGGGGTTTTTCTCGCAAGACTCACGGTTGCCTCAATTCAACCATCTGGTTTGCCTTGGGAGCCTTTGGTACATTACTGAACGTTTGCTTTCCTCACATTTCCCATAGATCCCCACTTCTATTAGTCGCCCAGACTGCTATGCCTCTGGCATTCTGGGGCCTCCACTGGGTGCTCGCGCACCCTAATTGGGAGCCCATTCTAGTTCTTAGTAGCCAAATCTTTGACAGGAGGGGCCTGTTCACACTACTCAACCCTAGTCCAACTTTTGGGGTGGCCCATTCTACAACAATCAAGGACGCAGTACTTATGGGGTCGATTGCTTTTTGTGCAGTTGCTATAGGCACTGTAAGGAGAGTGTCTATAACTCTCCAGTTCCCAGCGTGATGGTGCTCGGTGCACAGGCTCAATGCCAGGGAACTAGCCGTTAATGCTAGAGGGATTAGAGCCCAGCAGAGGGTGCTGGAGCAATAACCGCTGAGGCATAATATTGCGAATTTTATAATAAAACCCCATAGAAGGGCGACGCAGTGCACATATTGGATGGGGTTAGATGACCCAGGTTGGAGGGATCCTGGGAGAACAAATGGTGCACAAGGGGATAGCATAATAGTACTTGTAATGGCAGATGTAATGGAATGCAAGACCTCCTTGAAGAGGCTTGTGCACAGGAGCGTTCAGAATATCATAAAATAAAAAATGACCTAAAACGGGGGATAGGTTTATTTAGGAAGTCAACCAACAATGAATGTTGGTCAGGGGAAAATGTATTTTAGCTTGGATGGGGAAATTGGGGTTATGCCACAGTGGGCCCAAGAAGCGACTCGCCAATAGGGCGATACTTCCATCTGAATTAGTAAAATAGGCTAAATCTTGACTTCACCCAAGTTATTGACTGAAGTTGGATTTGACCTGAGCGCGTTATTTTGTAGCAGGAATGGGTTTCGAACCCTTGTTCCCAAACTAAGTGAACTGAACCATCCACCTTAATTTGGTAGATAGTTCGTTTTAACGCTTGGGCTGCCATCAGGGGCTGGGCGTTTGGCGCACCACTGGTACCAACCTGGGCATATTTTGCCCGGACCCAGTGTTGGTCCAGGTTGTTCTTCAGATCAGGAAGGGCCTGCAACTTCACCTTCTGGGCCTTCACGCACCCAGCCTTGTCTTTGGGGTTGATCCCCACTATTATGTCATGTTTACATAACATTACCCTCTCCTCCTGATGGGGCTCAACCCCCCCCCCTCCAGGTGCTTGCACCAGGGAAAAGTTCTTATGGGTGGAGCCAACTTCATGGCAGCGATGGTCAGTTGGGGTTGGGATCCGGCAGCTTGGGGAAACTGCTGGTGGAAGGCATCAATCAGATCTTGGGCATGCATACAGTCACGTGCTGGAACCCAACTGTTTTTGGCAGCATCAAAGCCCTTCCAGAATACCAGGTTTGAGTCTTTGTTTAACATGGTGGGAGGCAACTATCTCTTCCACCCTCCCACTCAGGCGCCCCATCCACGAGATAGGCCTCAGGATTCTCTGGTGGGGGGCCCTCAAACAACGTGAGTTTGCTCTTGTGGAACACTGAGAATATCCAAAATGAAGGGGGAAGATCCAGCTGGTATGAGGTATGGCCCACCTTTCTAACAACGCGGTAAGGTCCATCCTCTTATAGCCAAGCTTCTTGAAAGGCTTCTTGATAGGGATGTTACGTGCATCAAGCATCACGAGATCCCCTTCCTTGTATTCAGGACCTAATCGGCGCTTCCCATCAGCATTCTCCTTATACACCTGCATTACCGCCTCCAAGCTTGTGGAAACCCCCTGGTGGACCTTCTTGATGGTCTTGGCAAAGTCCACCACCGCTTCAACCTTTGACCAACAGCGGGCTCCATGTTAAAGGCGGGGTTAAAGCCATGGCTAGCGAAAAATGGGGAACAGCTAATCGAAGAGTGTAAGGTATTGTTGTAGCTGAACTGGGCCATGGGAAGGTGAGAAGCCCAATCTGAATAATCTGCAGCGGTGTAACACCGCAGAACTGTTCCAAGCACGGTTCACTCGTTCAATCTGCCCATCTGATTGGTGATGATAGGCAGTTGAACGGCAAGGACGAATCTGAAGAGTTTTACACAACTCTTCCCAAAACATGGAGGTAATCTGTGGGCCTCGGTCGCTGATGATTTTTTGGGGAACCCCATGTAATGCAAACACATGGGTAACGAAAAGCCTAGCCATATCATCTGCTGTTATGGTGGTTCTGCAAGGAATAAAGTGGGCAAACTTCGTGAACCAGTCCACCACTACCATGATGGCATCATAACCATCTGAGACTGGTAACTCCACAATGAAAAACTGAGATGGAAGTCCAGGGCCCATCAGCCTTTTGGACTGGTACCAACAACCCTGCTAAAGGTTGACGATTAGGTTTAATCTGGTTGCATACCAGGCACTCCTTGCAATAACGGCCCACCTGAGCTGGCAAGCCCCCCTTCCAGTTGTATGTGCGACGTATCAAATCCAAGGTCTTTGCTTTCCCCATATGACCAATGGTGATTCCATCATGATGGTCACAACTGATGTCCAGTAGCAGTGGACCAGCAGGTACACAAAGGCGCCCCTGGAACCACACCATCTCATCCTTTATGTGATAGCCTCTGGATAGATCCTCTTGATTTGACGCGCTCTTTGCAAGGACCCATGACATATTCGCCCAACAGAGGCTGAGAGAGGATGACCTTTCTGAACATACCATATTCCTCCGCGTTATCCAGAGGTGCAAGCGCTGGCCCGTTAGCCAGGGGAGAGGGAAGCAACAACAAAATTTTACTTGGAGGGATCATAACCTGGGTGTTGTGCACCTCTACCTCAAAGGAGTCAGGGGCTAAAGCAGGGTTGCGGCTCAAAGCATCCGCCAAACCATTATCCTTGCCCTTGGTGAACTCATACGTGAATGCAAATTGGGCAAGGGTCTCATGCCAACGGGTCTGCCGTGGGGTTAGGACATGAGGCGCGTGATAGTACAGCAAGGCATAATGTCTGTGCGTACGCGGAATAATTTGGGTAGAGCCATGCAAGTGGTGACGCCAATAAGTCAGCGCCTATACCACTGCTAGTAACTCTTTGTCATAAGCGGCGTAATTCAACTCTGGCAAAGACGTCTTCCTAGAAAAATATCCCACCGGATTCTTTATCCCATCTTCGCCTACTTGTAACAAGGCGGCTGCTATGGCGAAGTTGGAGGCATCAGTTGACACAAAGAACTCCTTGGAAGGGTCAACATGGCGAAGAACAGTTGTGGACAACATGGTGCACCTCACTGCTTGGAAAGCATCCTCCAAAGTGGGGGACCACTGAAGCACCTTGGCACCGCTAGCCTTGTATAGGGGAGCCGCCACCTTAGACAGATTGGGAGTGAACTTCTTAAGGAACGTGCACGTCCCCATAAAAGCTCCTTAATTTCTTAACCAAGGTGGGGGTAAGCCACTAACAAATAGCCTTCTCCTTGTCTGGAGTTATCATGTGTACTTAGTTGAACATGACGTTTCCCGGAAACGTGACCTGGGACTTAAAGAACTCGCACTTTGATATTTTCAACATAAGTCTGGCTGCCTTTAACCGCTCCACCAACTGCTGAAAGTGAACTGTATGGGACTCCTGATCAGGGGAAAACACCAGGATATCATCCATGTAAGCGACCGCGAATACCCCTAACAGGACCCCCAAAGCTGCACCAATAAGGCGTTGAAAGATATCAGGGGTTCTTAAGCCAAAAGGGCATGGCCCAAAACTGGAAGATCCCTTTTTGGGTATGGAATGCAGTCAACCACTCTTGTCCCTTTTTAATCCGAATCTGATTGAACGCGTTGAAGCAATCCAACTTGGAGAAGACCTTCGCCTTCTCCACATAATGTGCAATCTGCGAATCCAAAGAAATGGGATGGAGGTCTGGTACTGTAACATTGTTAAGGTTATTAAAATCTACGCATGAGCGTAAGGTACCATCAGACTTCTCCACAAAGAGTAAGGGGGAGCATACAGGGGAGGTACGCTGAAAAAACGCACCCTTGGCTAACTGTTCTTTCACCCACACATCCAACGCCTCTTCCTAGGACAGTCAATAATAAATAGGAGAAGAGATACGCACTAGACTTACCGTGAGCTTGAAGTCACAATCAAAATCAGAGTGCTCAGGGAGTGCATTGGCAGATGCTGTATCAAAAGAGGATTTCAAACCCTCCAAGCAAGAAGGTATAGGGATTTCCACTGAGGGCTTCTGCATTGAGGCAAGGATACATGGGATACGGTGGGGCCAGTGGGGCAAGTCGCCTGGGGCGTTTTCTTTGGACAAAGGCACAACAAATGTGCGACCATTCTTCATGGTGAGAGACAAGATATTCTCCTTCAGGTTAGTTCTTACGTCAAACTTCCGCCACCATTCCACACCCAAAATGATAGGGAACAGGAGGTTTTTGATCGCACTTAAGTGATCAGACAAGTGGTACTTGCCAACCTGATAATCCACTGTTCCAATTTTCTCAGAGTGGAAATACCTTGGGAAGCCCCTCCTCTAACCACATCACCCGGCAAGTAACTCAGCCCAAGGTAGTCGGCTAAGTACTGGTCCATATAGTTTCCAGTAGCGCCAGTATCCACCAAAGTAGTGGTTAGTTTCCCTAAAGGCGAGGAGAGGGTGACAGTCAATAGAAAATACCCTTAATGGTCTTTTTTATTGAAGATATTGAAAACACTTCACCAAAGTTCTCATCATCTGGCTCAATCCTGCACACCAGAATTGGTTTGGGAATCAAAAAGGGGGTGGGATATTTGGCCACTCTTAATACTGAGGCCACATACCCCACCATGCCTTCTGCAGGTGCATATACATGATTATATCTGAAACAAAGTTCCTTCTCCACCTCCTGAGTGTGCCATATCATGGTAGAGTTCAACCGTGGATTCTCAGGGGTAATTTGATACACAGGAATAGGGTCCTCATCCAAGCCATATGGACAAATAAAAGATTCAGAGATAGAGGCCAGGGTTTCGTTATAAAACACATTTTTAGACGCGAATGACCCTATCCCTGAAACTGTGATGGAATGCCCAATGTTATACAAGGCCAACACCACCAAGCCATTTGTGCCAATTCCGCCGACATTGTCTGAATGTGCTGGCAATGGAAAATCTGTTTCTCAGAATGAAATTTAATAATTTTGGTAGAAAGTCAGACAATCACAACTTTCAGACATTGAAGTGTCCGACTCCACCAGGTATGAACACAAAGGGTGAATACTTTCCAGTTGGAGGCAACCAAAATAATGCTGAGTTGCTCCAACCTTTGGGAAAATGAGTAAACAGCGGTGCAGCTAACAACAGCTGGAGCCCACAGCTGATGGCCACTGTTTCCACTTTGGAAAAGTTCCACGCGGAAAAAGTTTGTGCACATAGGAAAATGTGGTTGGTTGATTAATGTAAGGAGAGTGTCTATAATGCTCCAGTTCCCAGCGTAGCAGTGCTCAGTGCACAGGCCTAATGCCAGGGAACTAGACGTTAATGCTAGAGGGATTAGAGCCCAGAAGAGGGTGCTGGAGCAATAATCGCTGAGGCATAATATTGTGAATTTTATAATAAAACCCCATAGAAGAGCGACGCGGTGCACATATTGGACGGGGTTAGGTGGCCCAGGCTGGAGGGATCCTGGGCGGACAAACGGTGCACAAGGGGAGAGCATAATGGTACTTGCAATGGCAGATGTAATGGAACGCAAGACCTCCTTGAAGAGGCTTGTGCACAGGAGCGTTCAGAATATTATAAAATAAAAAATGACTTAAAATGGGGGATAGGTTTATTCAGGAAGTCGATCAACAAGGATTGTTGGTCAGGGGAAAATGTATTTAAGCTTGGATGGGAAAATTGAGGTTATGCTGCAGTGAGCCCAAGCAGCGAGTCACCAATAGGGCGATACTTCCATCTGAATTAGTAAAATAGGCCAAAACTGACTTCACTCAAGTTATTGACTGAAGTTGGATTTGGCCTGAGCGCGTTATTTTGTAGCAGGAATGGGTTTTAAACCCTTGTTCTAAAACTAAGAAAACCAAACCATCCGCCTTATATTTGGTAGATAGTCCACATAACTCTTGGGCTGCCATCAGGGGCTGGGCATTTGGCGCACCACTGGTCCCAACCTAGGCATATTTTGCCTGAACCCAGCGTTGGTCCATGGTGTTCTTCAGGTCAGGAAGGCCCTGCAACTTCACCTTCTGGGCCTCCAGGCGCCCAGCCTTGTCCTTGGGGTTGATCCCCACTATTATGTCATGTTCACATGACAGGCACCTAGATAGAAGCTGTCACACATAAGGTCCATTACCTACCTCAGAAGCAGTACAATTAGGGAAAAGTTAGAGCGGAGTAGAAATGGAACTCTCTATCTTCGCTATTCTGACTTAAAACGACCCACCTGAACCTATACCTGTACATTCAGCAGAAATTCCTCAGTATTAAGACGCCTTTAAATATATCAGCAGCCAGTTGGGGGGGTGAATGTGCTGACACGAGCACAATTCATGGACATGGTGGAAGCAGGCTGTTGGGGATTCATACAAGATGGCCAAAATTACTCCAGATCAAGATTCAATATCTCAGCTTTTAAAGATTGTAAAATCTACATTGGAGATATCCGGTTCTAAGTTAGACTAACAATCCACCCTTTGGAGTTATCACCCTTCCTTGAAGGATGATGTTAAGATATCTGATGAGGCTGAAAATTGTATAAGAGGATTGGAATCATCAAATAAGAATTTTATCAAATCTAGTCATCAAAAGTATGGCCTTAATAAGCAATATTGGTCATCTAATAGGAAAAATCTTCCCTTAGGTGCACCTCAAAAACTCTTACGCATACCTACTAATCTACCCTATAAATATCCCTCATTCTAACTAATAAAATAGCACGATTTTGTCTTAATTAGCCTTATTTTGTTCACTTTTAATACAGGATTCTGTATTTCCAATTGGAATCAACTATAGCAATAGAACTAATAACTTCATTGCAATTGAGTCGATCTTAGCTAGTGTCTTGGAACTAATAATTTTGTATCCTTCGTTGCACCTGCTATTCTAAATTTCTCAAGAAATCCCATTAATGGTGCTCCCTACCAGGTCTGCTTCTGAGGCTACCTGGTGAAAACATACACTCACAACTATGAATATGTCTAGAGAAGAAAGCCCCTCTTCTGAGGAATCAATGACTATTACCCAATGGGTACACTCTAACAGGCAAGGAATGCCTTCCATTACTACCAATAATATACAATTTCAAGCTTCAATGGACTTGGCCATCGAGGGCTCTAACCAATCTAATCATCATATTCAAACCGCAAATGTTGAAGAAACCATCAAAAGCTTGATAAGGGGGGCTTTTCAGCCTGGTACTCGCCCTAATCATGATTGGGCATCTAAAGTTGCTGAAAACATGATGAACTTTTATAATTGAGCGGTGTTACAGCCTACCAAAGTTGGTTTGGCTAGAACTGAGCATTATCTCCATCATTACATACATCCTGATATTCATCATGTACTCCAGGTTTTGGGGTTTCATCATCTCAAAATCCAGCACCAATTGACTCTAGCGCAACAATTTCACT